>JAQGCC010003060.1:0-16385 GCA_034698905.1 Xestoiulus laeticollis
GGTCCAATTACTCCCCTTTACGGAAGATTCTATAGTGGCAATGCGGGGTGGGTCAAAAGTGAATTTCCTGCCAGTACCTGCTGGCTTCATTAAAAGGTTTTACACGAAAAACTACGTTTTTTTATACTGTATTATTTTCCATATTAGACATTTTTGATTTCATGTTTGATATTTTTTGCAGTTCGGTTGTTGATTATTTCCTTAAAAAATCATTGGGGCCAATAAAAACTATTAAATATCACTTTATGAAGGTTTATTATTTTATACATTTTATTATTTTAGACAGAATATTATTTTACACAGGTTCTACTGTACAGAGCTGATAGCTCAAACAATGATTTAATTATGTCAATAGTATACCGGTCCATGAGAGAATATTTCCCAAATTTGTTCAATATTTTCTAGTAGGCCATATCAAACTATTTCAATTTACATTTATGGGAATTAAGTCAGAAATGCCCAAAAAACTCCAATAAAAACAGGATTATCATATTGTTAGAAATGAATATGTCAGACTAAGTATTTTACATCATTCTTCAGATTCCGACAAGAAGCACCAAGGGCCAATACAAACTTCGAGTGGAAGGTACAAGCAACGACATATTAGGACCTCAATTTATAGAATTCCAAGATCTGCAGTTCTCCCCACGTTTTCTGACCATTGTAGTTCACACCAGCAGAGCTGTTTACAATGCGGATCAAGTCGGTAGGTAACTGCATTTGCAGTTTTATGTAACTTGATAAACGCGTGCTTTGAATAAATGCAAGTAAATGCATACTTTTAGCTGATAGCTTTTATAAATCATTCCCGTTTGCTCAGTGTGCATTCCACAAGATTAATGCATGGAACTTAGAAACATGCCATACATAATCCTCTCTAAACGATGCAAATGACCGCACTGGAGACCAAAGTCATCAAAAGGACGCCAACTTGTACCCATACAAAAATAATGAGAAGAAATTGAGCAAAAAAATATCTCAGTGTATTTTCTACAGAAACTATGATGCAGAATTCTTAAAACAGAAAACATGGGATACAAATTTACATATGCAGAGATACATATGTAGAAATTTACATGATATGAAAGGTATATCTGCTGCATTTTCCTTTCTTTTAGTTAATTTTCAATATACATTGTACAAATAATTTTATACTGCATAAGGTACCATATATAATGTCAATTGCAGGTTATAAGAATATTTAAAATTTAGCAATTTTAATAATGTAGTTTCTGCAGAAATCCAACATAATTTGATTTTTACAGAAAAAGTCACCATAATTCTGCAGACGAACAGCTGGGTGAATCCTGCAGAATTCTGATAGATTGTTTTTATATGGTTACCTTTGCAAAACTTTTGGTATTAGGTGTCTCATTTCGTTAGCCTATATACATGTACATTACTCTCAATGTGTAAAAATTCGTAGATTTCAGTTTCAAGGTGAACCACACTTCATTTAAAAAGGGTTGTTGTTCGTTAGCTTTAAACTGAGCAATTTTACCACCAGTTCCAAATACATTGCTAAAGTTGTTTTTTAAGGCCTCCATGGGAACAAAAGGACGGCGTGATTTGACAGTATGTTGAATGGCACTATGCAGTAATTTGATTTTTTTTGTTTCGTTAAAAAAACATGCACGTGACTCTTTAGTGAGTTTGGCAAAAAAAAATTAAGCAAAATCATTCAACGAAAAAAAATTGTTTGTTATAAAAGTTCTATCTTGAGAATACATAATGAATATCAGTGCTAAGAATATGAAGGTGAAATAATGACATGGCAACAATAATATGCATGTGATTAATTATCTTAGTATGCAAAAATTTTCCCAAGGACCATAACTAATGGATTCCATCATCAAGTGGTCGTAAATTAATAATAAACTTCCAAGCAATTAGTAAGCACGACCAAGTTTTTGTTTGTATGATCACAACATTTCCGCATATAGCCTTCTTCAGATGCTAATTATGAATTTACAAATGTACTAAATATCTTGACCTATTCTAAAAATTTTCAAGAACAATATTTAACACTCAACCAAGAAAAAAAAATCAATAAGATGCAGCAGATTTTGACGAAAAATGATTTTTGCTTAATATTGCTAAGCTAGTAGGAATATAACTATGAATTGCTTATTTATTATGTGTGAGAAAATAACAAGCAATATTTGCAATCTAAACTTCAAGTTTTTATGAAGTCCAAAATACAGATTTCTCTGTGATATTTTTCTCTTTGAAGTGAAAGAAACTAAAAGAAAAATAATAGACACTAAGGGCTGGTTGCACCAACAAAGGTTAAGAATAACCTAGGGTTAACACTAGGTTAACCCACCTTTTCATTGCACAAGCGTGGGTTAGGGAAAAATAAAGAGATAGGTTAACCCAACCAGTAGGCAGGGTTAACCTAAGGTTAACATTCTAAAATAAAATAAGAGGCCATTTTGTTTTCTGCATGGTTAAACATGGGTTCCATAACCCTGGGTTATTTTATCAAGGGTTATTTGGTGCAACACGTACAGCTAACCTGGAGGTTAACCAGGAGTTATATTTTAACCCGAGGTTAGTAAACCTTAGATTTTCGCCTCAGTTGGTGCAACCGGCCCTAATACAATGTAGATATTTGATATTCAGAATTGCAAAAGTAAACATAAATGCATAATGTACATCTGAAGTTAAAAATGTAGTACTGGAACCAGCATCACAAACTGGTACAAACCAGAATTATGAAACATTTTGGTTTTCTTGACACGATACTTTTTTATGTTTTTATTAATCTGCCTAACATTTTTATGTTTGGCCTTCTACATGTTGTTTTGTCACTGATAATGGTAAATTTAAGTAGTATACGCAACTTCACTGTATTGATTGAGGTAGAGAAACACATTGAAATTCTTAAAGCGTGCGCTATATACGATTAAGTTTTGTGTTCTGAATATATTATGAGCAATTACGAATTGTTTAAATGATTATATCAAGGTAGAGGAAGTCTTAAGGGATATTTGTTGACATGATGAGGTATAGCTGACAAAATGGAGTCTTGTTGAAGTCAATTGTTAAAGAAAGTGCAATTTGAAACAGACAGATTGAACAATTTCAGAAACATCTTTTCTGGCATAATTTACAATGATTTGTAACGATATTTCTTGTTGAAGTCAATTGTTAAAGAAAGTGCAATTTGAAACAGACAGATTGAACAATTTCAGAAACATCTTTTCTGGCATAATTTACAATGATTTGTAACGATATTTATGCACTACAGCTGCTAATAAACTATTTAATGCTCTATTTCTCATGAAGCTAAGATTAAAATAATGTGCAAAATAGATGCATTTTCATCAATACAGAAACCAAAGAAGTCAAATTTCATCATTGTTTTTCGAATGAGAACATGCATGCATTGTAAATTATCTATTAGACTAGTTTTTTCCCCACATAGAATTTTATGAATCAACTGTAAAGTTAATATTTACATCCACCAGGTTTACCTACAACGACCTTCAGACTAGTTTATGGTGTTTTCTAAAACGGCCAATAGCACCGTTGTAGGCTACATGTACATTATATAGTACCTAACTTTCTTTGACATTAAAGGGTTAATGTATGTACTTGTACCTTCAACGACTATTTTCAAGTTTTTGTTTATAAATGACGCAAATAATAGTGTTGCACACCAATTGATTGTTTATCAGCTATTACAGTCATGGATTAGCCTATATTTTAATTACCTGGGACATATTGGGATTTACCAATTTATAACACTTCAAGCTAAATAGTTAATCAGTGTTTAACATTGTTTTTACTCCAATATCTTTTTTTGTGTACATATTTCAGCCTTAATCAGAGTTATAATCTTAAACATGGATCTCAAACCCTACAATGAACCTACCACAATTAACATACTGGTTAGTTGAGCACTTCACTCATTTGATATTCAATGTAATCAAAACTGTAGTCCTTTCTTAAAAAATGTGATTTTTAGGACCCGAACGGCAATATCATGGCTTCGTTTAGATCGGTACAACTTAACGTTGGTAAGTATTGAACATGATAAATATAAGCTTATATAAATGCTGTCACTGAAAATACCACTGAATTTTGAACCTTTTATAGGTGTGGGTACTGTGAAATACAAAATTCCTCGCTACCCACCAGTAGGATGGTGGAAAATTCAAGTCCTGACGTATTCCCAGGTTGAGGAATACAAGTTTGCAGTGGAAAAATTTTACAACCCTAGATATGAAATTGATGTGCTTATTCCTGAATTTATCATCAACACGGAAGAAACATTTTCTGGAGAAATTGGTGCTGCTTATTTGGCAGAAGGACAGATCGTGGGAAATATATCCATCAGCTTTTATGCTCAGGGTCCAGGCCTCAACGACAAACCTTTACTCATCCTGGAGGATTTTGTACCCTATGTAAGTCTGTTTGTTTTACGTATATGTGAATGTCATGAACTTTTTTAGTTGACCTGAAAATGATACAATGTCTTTCTGGAGGCCTATGTCAAGAGGCCAAAAACTCAAATCTTTGCAATTTCGCTATTAACACCTCTGTTCTAAAAGCACATGTAATAGCAAGCTTAATAATAATGATACCATTTTGGACATCTGAAACACTCTGTAAATACATTAGGGAAACAGGATGAGCCGTATGGCACAGCATAGGGCGAAATGGACATTTAACATTTTCAATCACTTCATGTTTGAATTGTGGAATTAAATTATTCCATAGAGAAAAGTACTATAAATACTCGAATTAACCCTGGGTGTTAAGGGAATTTCTAAACCTTGTTATTCCCCTCATTTTCTGATATCAGACAAAATATGGTATACTGTATAGAACTATAAATGCTTGTTTCTGATAAATATTTATCGTTTTTAATTAATTGATACCAACTTTGAAGGAATAACAAGTTGTGAAAAAAAAAATACTTTGCTTTTCGAGAAAAACCTTTCATTTTTGCCTTCGACAGGATAAGGAGTGGTGTTTGGTTGTAGCGAATATAACGCTCGAAATGCTTAGATGCATTTTTTACATTTAAAATTGCCATTTTTGTGTCTTAATACTATCAACGAACTCTACTAAAGTTTGATTGATAAAAATGTTCCGTGAGACTGAGCTGCACACAAAATTTCAGCTATCTAGGACATGTGAAAGTTAATAAAAAAGGACCTCAAAAAGGTGGAAACAAACAAACAATTAAAATAAAAGGAAATATAAGGTTTTACAAATAATAAACTCCTAGTCTCGAATGAAACCCGGGTAATCAAACTGTTTTAATATGTTTTTAATATTATATTTGTTAATTATGTATGAAAAAACTCGCGAAATTAAAAAGCTCATTACAAAAAAATAGGCTTGTTGAGCATTTATTGAAATGAAAACTTTAAATTATACTCCATCGGTGAAATTGCCTAATGTATATGTCTGTTATTCATATTCAAGATTGAGTATTTTAGTTCCATTTCAATGAATGACACTTCAATGCATTTGACAACTTATCAAAGTAACATAAAACCTTCCAATAGAAATAACACTAACCCAAATCGCTAAAATATGCTTAGAGTTTGCGTTTATTTCATATACTTGGTCACGTACCGATACATTTAAGAAAACATTTAAAAAATTTTCTATTGTTGCTTTTTATTAGCGGGGAACAATCTTTAAAAACGTTAAAAAACCTGTTTTCAATTCTTTGTAGTTTTTATTAGAATAATCATACTTAAAATCTAAAAATATATTGTGCATTATTTTAATAATGTTCAAAAGCGAGCAGTGCAAGTTTACATAAAAAATATTATTAGATTAAGAGGGTTGCATACCAGAATAAGCCTTTTTTTTTGTAAATTATTTTGTAATTTAATTTTGGAAACTGTTATTAAAAAATGGAATGTACGAGGACCTAGCATAAATATTCCATTTCATGGAAACATGTCTGTAAAGTTTATAATTGTAGAGGATCTGGTAAACTTTACAGACATATTTCCATGAAATGGAGTATACATATACATAAACAAAAAACTTAAACAAATAATAGAATATTTATTCTAGGTCCTCGTACATTCCATTTGTTCATAACTGTTTCCAAAATTAAATAAAAAAATAATTTAGAAAAAACGATTTATTCTGGTAGACAATCCCCATTCCCTGAGTATAGTGTGCTGCAGCTAACATTGAATTTAATGTTTTTAGGTATTCGTTTAATAATTTTTCCTTAAATTCCAGTTTGCAGGAGGTCACGAATTTGAATATGATCTCGAAGAAGTGAGGAGAGAAACTCCCCTCGTTGCTGGGTCCAAATTGAAAATCGAAGCCATTGTCAGAGAGCACTTTTTTGGGATTAGTTATCCCTGTTGGGCTTATACTACCGTGATTGAAAGCAAAGTGGTTTTGCAGTATCTTGGTCCAAACACAAAAGTTTTCAAGCCTGGGATGCCTTTCAGAGTTTATGTAAGACTATTTTTATCAATGTTTGTTGGTCACGCCTGCCTGTTCAATTTGAAAGCATGTTGTATGGTTCATAAAAACGAAAGTATTTTTGCATAAAAATTAAATGCGATGATGCGTTATGAATATCCACAGTGCATATCTGCGCATGAATACCTAGTCTTACTTCTAACTTTATACTGTAATTAAATCTGTATGTAAAAATATAACCAGCTCTCAAACTTATTTCCCTCGTCCTTGAATCGGGTAATGTGATTTAGTTTAATACCGGAAAACCCTTTCAAACCTATCTGATTTGACCTATTTCTTGAGAAAAACAACTTCACGAAGGGTTTCAAATATGCTGAGCAATGCTTAAAATTTAGTGCACTGTATCTTAACCTTAAATATAATTGCAAAGTGCTTGGTATGTGACTTTTAAGTAAAAAAAACATTTATGTTTGGTTAGTTTAGTTGTCAGCCATTAAAAATGATTCAGATAATTAAGTATATTAAAAGTTGAGCATATGATTGTTGAGATACATTATGGGAATACCCTTAGGCAATGTGTCCACGATTATCCGGGGTTAGATTAACCAGATTCCTCTTTACCCTAGGCTTGGCAAACCTATAACGTAGTCTTGGAAAATGCAAACCTGGGGGCTTGGTATTTTTATAGAGCAATAATACCAAATCTTTTTATATTTCAAATTTTTTAGTCATTATGATCAGGTAAAGTCCGGGTATTGATGCAATAATATTTTCATGCTATAACTTAGTTTTTAATTACATTTATTGATTTCTGAATATTTGCAAACCTTTTTTTGCAAAACTGCAAAACTTTTTCTTAACAACAATTTGCAAAACTTTTGCTTAACAACAAAAAAAGTGACTTTTCACAGATTGAACTTGGCTCTTCCGGCGTAAACATTGTTATACAATAGCAATCCCACATTTATTCTTAAAATCGTGATTTTCATCTTTCAAGATAGCTGCATCTTATAATGATTTGGAACCACTTCCTGAGGATAAGATATCTCAAGCCAAAGTTGAGATTACGTCCACAGTCACCCTGACCAATGGTCAAGTTCAAATATTGCCACCCCTGTCCGAGAGCATACCAGAAGGAGGAATTATCAAGGTGGATTTGGATATCCCACACACAGCTAAATTTATGGTCATTCGGGTAAGTGCAATGTACATCTATTTCAATAAGAATTTTTAAAATCACAGAAGAGAGTATTGCAAACAATAATAAAATCGAAGAGTAATAATGTGAGGAAATGTTTATTACACCTTTGTATATACATGTATTTGTGCAATTTTTCAATGGCACTGTACTGATTTAAAGACTTTTTAAAGGCCCAATACCGGGATGGGGAGGAAGAATCCCAAGTAGCAGAAATAGCAGTGGTATCAGCTACCCCCAAGGAAACACGTGCTATATATGTTTATACAGCAGATTCATCGGCCGATATAGGCGAATATGTCATCGTCCATGTTCAAGCGAATTTTTACATCAAGGATTTTCAATATCTAGTAAGTGTTACCAACTCTGCTTTTTGCGCTTTTATGCTTTTAAACTATTCAACTAAAGTTTTGTATTTAAAAGGTCGTTTCTAAGGGAGTCATTGTGCATTCTGCTAAAGAAGAAGTGGCACCACTGAGAAATCCTATCAAAACCATCAGCATTCCAGTGGCGTCTTCCATGGCGCCTAGTTTCGAGGTTTTGGTATATCATATCACCCGAGATGGATTCATTTTTGCTGATAGCGTCAATGTGCCCATCAATAAATTTGACAGACAAAAGGTAAGAGTTTTTATAACATGTAATCTAGTATTTTGAATTGAATATTTGTTAAATTTATGTATTTATTTTGCACATCGAAATACTATTGATTGATTATATGAAAATTGGGAGCTATGAATAAAATATATCATCACTAATGATAATTATGATGATGATAAAAGTGCCTAAACGTACCAAAACTCCCTAACAAGTATCATACATGTAATATTATAAATTGGAATCTAAAAATTTAATGGTTTTTTTTTAAAGCCTAATCTGAGGGTAAATCCCTATAAAGACAAAACCGGAAACACTATAGAGTTAGGAGTTATCCATATTCCAGGATCTTTTTATGGCATCACGGCTAGGGATGCAATCGCATTTTGTTACAAATGCGGGGCTGATCTCACCAAAGCTTCGGTCAGTAAATACATTATAAAGATATTGCTAAACTTATGCTTATATGCCGTTTTAATCCGAACTAATTCCGTTTAAAGGTTTTGGAAAATTTGTTTGGATTTAACGATGAACCAGACCGGATTACCAAAATGAAATGGATCCACCGAGGAGCCGACCCCGACAGGGTTCTCTATTTTGACACTCCAAATTCGGCTACGGATGCACCGGAAACGTTCCGTCTATCCGGGGTCGTAGTATTCACCGATGGACATCTTATTGCAACTGGTCAGTCGAAAATAGTCAAAAGTTGTTTTTGTCATCTCTATGCAATAAAAAAACAGAATATCATCACATGTATTGCATTATTGTCACAGATTCTTGCAACAAAAGTCTCGGTTACTTACCGTGCCGCGATGGCCGCTGCTTTCCAGCAAATAAACGGTGCGATGGACATAGAGACTGCGCGTCTGGATTCGACGAAATTGGATGTGAGTTTTATGAATTTTGATCAATTTCAGGTCAGGGAAGTCTGGTAAAAGTAAGTGGGCATGGAAATTTTACCAAATAAAAGCAAAATGCTATCCCTGCATTCAGTCTGCTAGCAGGTCTATATATATCTCCAATCCTCTCAGCTGCCTTTTTTGCATTTGAAACTATCTTGTTTTTTATGTTTTCTTCTCAAAATGAGATTTGTTAAATTGTTTTCCTCTATAATTGAGTATACAGTATGCTTTATTTTACATGTGTTCAACGGAAAACTAAGTAACATTTGTAACGAGCAGCAGCTAGTTATGTTGAAGTTGATAATAATGCTTTTTTATTCTTTAAAATTTGTTTTGTAAAATTCAACAACACCAAATAAAGTGTGCTTTTCTTATTCAAATTTACTTTACGTCCCTGGGAAACAATTTTAAGCCCGTATAATTGAGATGGACTTGTAACAAAATCGAGTGTTTTGCCAAGCTTCTAATTGCAATTGTTATTTTATTTTTCATTCTGACACGAGATTAACGAGTAAGTTTTGGTCAGGGAATTTTGGATTTTAGTCAGGGAAAAGTTAGGGAAATTGAAAATAAATTTCTTTGAGGCTACCCTGTTTTGTCACCAATCGGTAATCATTTCGTTGAAACTTGGCTCTTGCAGGTGGTGCGCCTAAAGTGGGTTTAGACATGGATCTGACCATGTACCGGATCTATCGCAAAAGTCGGACTGAGCAGTTTTACGACGAAGAAGGTGATTGGGGTTGGATTGATTTTAACACTGATGATGATGACTTCTTTAATCCTCAAGTACCTGTGAGGCCATCGCCTTGGTTCGTCACCGGATTTGCTATGAATCCCTTGCTCGGACTTTCTATACAGGATGAACCCATTTTGGTATGTCTGATTAGTGTTTTCAAAATTGTCTAACATGTACCTAGAGATGAAGGATCCATTCGTAGTCCTATTTTTGAAGATTAGAAAACCGGAAATGTAATGTCACGTGTTGTATTAAGTCGTTAAAACATAATTCGTCCCTTGATGATAGGCAATCACGCACTACATAGTTGCTATAAGTGATTGCTCACCATTCAATTATTACAATCACATATCATCGTTTTGTTTGTATTAGTACGATGGTGTTCGGCCATTCTTCATGACAATCGAGATGCCTGAAAGGTGTAAAAGTGGTGAACAGGTTGGTGTTCGGGTGGACGTGTTCAACAACCAAATGGCCGGCATATTTGTAACCATTGTCCTGAAGAGTTCGGACGATTTCAATTTCATTCACGTGGAAGATGAAGGTTTTGTCTTGTCCTACTATGCACGTACTTCTACCGGGGATCATCAGCACCAATCATGGGTAAGAAAATTTATTTTTAATCAAACTTGAACAATAAACCAGGGTTGCTTTTTCAACGGCAGTCCCCAAGTCATTATGAAAATTACGCAGCGGGTTAGCACCCAATTCTTAAAAACAAATTATCCACAGCTTATGCAATGTGCAGAAATTGAAATGTAAAATAATGACTACATCCATGTATTTTTCGACAAGTATTATAATAATCTCTGTATACATTTTTTATCAAAACTGGGTGGAGCAGTGGGCCATCGCAAAGGCTCATGTGGTCCAAAATGTTCCATTGTCCACTCTAATAAACAGTTATACTCTACATGGTATATGGTAGCGGAACAAATGCTATGCATAATGTTAATCCTTTTATTAATCAAAGGGTTAAGCTTAAGTGACCATCAAAAAATGTCCAAATTAGGTCACTGTATTCAGTTGGTAAACAGGGAATTTTTATGAAGGGAAACATGCATGTTTGCACTAAAACCAATTTATGAAAAGTAATCATTGCGCAGAGGTGGGCACTTTACAAGGTCTTGCTGTACTTTTATACACTTTGTAATGTTTTTAAAAAGTGAATAAGCTAATAAACTATATTTACCTCCACGTAGAATAATACAAAATAATATAATAGTAGAGAAACAATTTTTAAATCACGATTCAACGTCTGATGGCCGGTTTTACCAACAAAGGTTAAACTTAACCTCTGGTCAAACTGCAGTTGACCACATTTTGACCTCCGATTCGGTTTTACCAACAGAGGTCAGTTGGTAAAACTTAAACAAATGACCGGGAGGTCAAACTGTGGTCAAAGTTGACTACAGGTTACTTGACCACAGATTTTACCAGCGTTGGTAAAACCGGCCATGAGATAAGGATATATAGACTCGTTATCAATTTAATTTGTTAATTCTCGTTTTAGATTGAGCCTAATGATCAAATCGTAGTGTACATGCCCATTGTTTTTACGAAGTTGGGAGAGGTGGAAGTCTCTGTTGAAGTGTGGACCGCTTTGGCCAAGGGAGAAGACTCTGTAACAGTAACAGTCGTGGTGAGTATAGTGTGGGAAATTGGGAATAGCCAATGAAATTCAAAAATGCCCATTTGATCGAATTTCGTTTTTAGCCAAATGGAGCCAAGCAGCGTCTTCACACCTCCATGATGCTCGATCTTAAAACCCACCCGTATCTCATAAAATACCTGGACATTAACGTTACTGAAACCCCAGTTGTCCCATATCAGAGATGGAGGCGTTACGTGTACGGATCGCCACAGTCACATCTTTCCTTAGTCGGTAAGGTCCTTTTTGTCGGTCGGCACTTATCGTACATGTATGTTTGGGTGTACTTACGGATGATTATCAATGGTTTTGCAGGAGACGTTTTTGGACCAGTCTATGATCCTGAGGAAATCACCACTGACGTTTTGCTCGACAAACCTTATCATAGTGCCGAGGCACTGGCCTTCACGTTTGGTGCCAATGTTTGGATGCTTCACTACTTACGTTTGACCAATCAGCTGAGCAAATCCATGTTGCACAAGTCATTCACACACATGCGTTACTTTTACGGATGCGTAATGAATTTCCGGAATCTGGATGGGTCATTTTCGATGTGGGAGCGTTTTGAACCAAGTGTTTGGTAAGAATGAATCTAGGAAACTTGCACAAAGGAAAATTCCGCTCATCTAGGGGCCGTCCATAAATGACGTCACGCACAAGGAGGGGGGTTAAGAAATGTGACGTCACATAAAAAAAATCTAATGCGGCACTTTAAATAACAAGTTCGATGACAATAACCAGTTTTCGAGGAGGAGGGGGGTCAGAGCTTTGTGACGTCATACTTGAAGTGGGTTTGACTTTTTTGTGACCAAGTGTGACATGGGGGAGGGGGGGGGAGAATCTGCCAAATTAGTGTGACGACATTTATGGATAGCCCCTAGCATGAAATATCACTGCGGTATATAAAATACTTGGCTAAACCTTGGCATCTCTGCTTACATTTTGTTTTATCCAACATTTGCAGGCTGACTGCATATGTTACGAATGTGTTTCAACAAGCCGTGTTCTCCGACTGGGAGAACGTGTTCTACATTGATCCTAACGTCATTTCAAAGGCTGTGGAATATCTCTTGAGACATCAAACGCCGGAAGGGGCGTTTGTGGAATCATCTCGATTTGCCTTAAATTCAAAATTTGACACTTCTGTAAGAGATTACTTTCTTACGTGTATTGATTAATTTTCACTATAATGCGACACTGATTGGGTGTATTTGACCCCGATTACAGAACAAGTACCTACGCCATGCAAGGCATCAGAACATTCCACTGACAGCTTTTGTATTGATCACATTGGGCGAGATTGAAGATATTCCTGGAGAAATTCGCATCAAGGCTGCAACGGCTAAAGTTAGAGCCATGCATTTTTTAGAGAAAAACCTGCATGCGCTAACTGACCCTTACGAAATTGCAATAACAACATATGCATTGACCCTGGTGAACAGCGTGGAGCAGGAGGAGGCTTTCCGCAAGCTTGATAAAATCAAATTCATGCAGGGTAATTGATGCTAAAATTTTCAAATATGTCATGTTTGTAGTTTGACAGTTATATTGGATGTAGCAATCACTGGCATTTCTATAACAATTTTGTATAATTTTTTAATCAATGTATTTAAATTTAATTTTCAAATTAGAGGGTCGTGCTTATTGGTCAAGACAGGAGAGGCCGCAGTCAGATGTTTATTATGACAACCAGAGACCTTTACAACTTCCAAGGCTTCCAGTCAAAGATGATGCCTTGAGTGTTGAGGCCTCAGCATATGCACTTCTGGTTTATATTGCCAAGGAAGGTCTGATTCAGGAACACATCGTACGCTGGCTCAACACCATGAGAAGCAATGATGGAGGGTTTATATCGTCGCAGGTAACTGGCACTTCCGGTTTTATTGTACAAGTTCGATTCATTTTATCTGTTAATGCTATTTTTATTTTGACCTTACTTAGGATACTCTGGTTGCTATGCAAGCGTTAACGGAGTTTACGTTCCGAGCACGTCTTCGGGAGATCACCGATATGAGGGTTACAATGAGACCTTCTGCTAATCCAGATCTTGAAGATACCCTAAGAATTACTCCTGAAAATTTAGCCTATTTGCAAGTTATTGATGTAATTATGCACTTTTACTATGATATTTGTGACATGCTAGCATAGGGCTTATACAGGAAGTTTCCAATGTGGTTGATATGTGTCCATCCCAAATAATTAATTTTTCAATGAATTTAAAAAAAAAATTATCTTAGACAAAATGAAATAGTCCTAATTTCAGTTTTTTTGCAGAATTTTGCATGAAAATTTATTTTATAGTATAATAAGTGTATTTTTAAATATAATGTATCATTAAATGATAACAACTAACAAGTTGTAGCTACATTTTCAGAAAATAATAGCGAATTTTTGGCGACTAAGCTTAATTTGCAAAATTTTGTTGCGATATGTTAAAATACGCCTTAACAAATGCTTTCCAATCTGTAAAATATACTTTGTCAAGTCAATTGAAAACATCTTGTTTATCAAGTCTTTATCAATACATTATAATTGTAGTCCTTTAAGGCTCATTTGCCCTCTGGGGCAAGTCCTATACCTGTAATGATAAATTTTCAAAAGCCATTTTCTTACAAATTTATAAAAATAAATTAGTGAAAAAAGTTGCTCAATATTCATCACGTTTTGGTGCATCCAGCTGGCTATTTGTTAAAAATGTGTTTCCTCCAGTTATTTTTTAAATAAATGTTATTTGAGAGGTTGTAGTATCCTCATTTGGCCGCTAGGGGGTGACAAGTATCCTATCAAATAAATCCCTATTTAAAATATATGAAATCATTGGTTTATGCTATTGAATTTGACAAAATGATATAGCTAGCTGGATGCATCAAGACGTGATGAGTATTGAGCATTTTTTTTCAGTAATTTATTTTTATAAGTTATGTAAAAAATGACTTTTAAAATTTAACATTGCAGGTATGGACTTGCTCCAGAGGGTAATGAGCCTTAAACAAATGTAGGCCTACCTGAATATATGCCCCTTATTACCCACTTCAAATTTCTGCTTGTCTATAAAGATTGGGGAAAGTATCATTTGTAAAAATTGATTGTTTTCAGATTCCTAATGTTTGGGGTCATGTTGAAGCCACTGCCAAAGGTGCTGGATATGCCATAACTCAGTTAGATGTGAGCTACAGCGTGGATCGTCCTGATTTACTCATTAAACCTCCTCAAAGAGCCTTTGATCTGAAACTGGATTTACGATTTTATGGAAGAAATAATTCTCATATTAACATTCGCGCTTGCCAGAGGTTTGTAATGCAGCAGATTTTAATAATTAATAATTTGATTTAAACTTAAAAATACATAATCTCAAAATATTTACTTAAATTTTCGACTTGCACTTTTTAGATGGATTCTACAAGAAGAAGCGAGGCAAAGTGGTGTTGCAGTTTTTGAAATGGATGTTCCAACAGGCTACTATCAGGACAAACCTAAACTTTTCGACTATGTTTATAGTAGAAAGGTCCCAAATTTGCGAAGAATGGCTGTGAATGAAAGAAAAGTTTATGCTTATTTCGATTATGTAAGTGAATTTATAATTTTTTGCCATGTTTTTTTATCAAATAAGGAATTATTGCTAACAATAATTTCTTTATTTTCATAAAGTTGGATGGAAATTATACTTGCATTGATTTCAATATCCAACGATGGTTTCCAGTTGCTAATTTATCTCAATATAATTTGGCAAAAGTATACGAATATCATTCTCCGGGTAAGTTTGTCACCGATTAACCCTTTAAGATTAGCCCAAAGATGTGAATTAACAATTTTCTTTTAAATTTCAGAGCGTTATAACGAGAGTATTTTCGAAACCTACAGTCTGTATGTGATGGACATATGTCAAGTGTGTGGCTCTTACCAGTGTCCGTACTGTCCATATTATAGTGACGGACCCATGTTTATGCCCAACATGTTATTAACGCTGATGTGCCTTTTATTAACAATGAGCGGAAGTGCTGAATATTTCTCCGATATCATTTTAAATTGGAGGACTTCGGGAAAGAACATACCCTGGAGGTCATCGTTGATGTTAGTACAGTCGAAAAGGACGCTTGTTTTGCCTGTTTTAATAATTCTAACAGTGACTTTAAGCTTCAGTTGCTTAAGGATATTAGTGAATCATATTAAAGGGTAAAGGGGAAATGGTGCAACGGAGAACTATGGATAAAGCTCAAAATGTCTATTGGAAATGCCATTATTATAGTTGAATTGTCAAACAAGTTTTTTATATATGCAGCAGTTTTATATATAGGTATGCCAAGATTTTATGTCGACTTGTTTATTAAAGAATTAGTACTTTTATAAAATAGCTTTGTTTTCTATAGTAAGTTCATTGTAGTTTTATTTCAAATTATTCAGCAAATGTTTCTAAACTATATAACAAAGCAATATATTCAAAAGTTGATATGTTATTACAATGGTACGTTCCTAATTGTTCAGCGTTATATGGACTTTTTCCTGAAATTTTCATATAGCTTTCAGTCTTCCTGGTTAGTTGGGCCTATTCCTATTCAGCACCCATGATGGTGACATATTTATGAGACTTTAGCATGTTATTTTTCACATTATCACGTCCATTTATGCGCTCGTAATAACTTAATAGAGTGATTGAGCACGCCTCGATCCCTTAATGCTCCCTTAGTGCTATCCACATTGACAGCACTGTATGTATATCTAATGCGTTCTTGTTAAAGTAAATTAGTTGACGGGGCATTAAGGGAGGCGTGCTCAATCCCTCTAGTATTAATAGAGGGATTGAGCACGCCTCCATTAATGCTAACCACATTGACAGCACTGTATGTTTTTCCAATGCGTTCTCGTTCAGGTAAATCAGTTGACGGG
>JAQGCC010003061.1:0-16381 GCA_034698905.1 Xestoiulus laeticollis
GTCAAACTGTGGTCAAAGTTTGACTACAGGTTACTTGACCACAGATTTTACCAGCGTTGGTAAAACCGGCCATTAGAGAGAAATTTAAAAAAAGTGTTTTCTCTAAAATAACAACTCATGCTGTTAATTTCAATTTATTGAAGTTGTATTACAAATTACTTTCCAATAAAATAACTCGACCATCCAAAGTAATTTATTTTTTTAATCTCGATTTGCTGAAACATTTTCAAGGAAGTAAACAAAGAAATATAAAGGAATCCAACAATAAAAGCTGGCCACATAATGCATTAAGACCAAGTTGAAAGGAAGTAAGTCTCCAGTTAAGTCCACCTGACAAAACACTTTGATAAATTTCTATCGATGATTCAGGGTGTACTTTCCAAATGGAATTAACTTTGTAATTGTCGGTCAGATAAACTACATAGGAACCCATTTGAGGTAGTTTTCCACTCACTGGTTCCCATTGAAAAAAAATTCTCACAAGGGAAAAAATAAAATAAGAAACATCTAAGAAATTGAGAGAGAAAAATAGAGAGCAATTCAAGGATATAGAATTAAATCAATAATGTATTTTTAACTTAATTAATTCAGCTTTAGTTTCACCATCATAAGTTTTAGTAAAGTTGAATTAGAGGAGAGATGGGTAATGGGGCCACGTTAAGGGATAATTGCAACTAATATGTTTAAAAAGAAGATTTTTCAAACTTATGAATACAGCAAAACCTGCGAATAGCGCACACCATTGCAACGAACCATAAGTTTGATCTGATATCAAACATACTTCATCAGGTTTTTTCCTTTGTTCTCGGGGTGGATATTTCTCAATATCTTCAAATCACAAAGGGAAGCAATTGAATTACACAAAAACTAATATGCAAATTAACCAGGAAAACCCCCTTGATCAAAGGGGGAAAATCTTTTGTAATTGAATTACACAAAAACTAATATGCAAATTAACCAGGAAAACCCCCTTGATCAAAGGGGGAAAATCTTATCGATATGTATGTTTTTATCACCTGGGTGATCGAGTGCACGTATTTTCACTACACAGACTTGTGCCCAGATCTTCACCTCTCGTAACCTGAAATGTGCAACGCACTACCGTCCCCTGATTGGTTGGATTCGATCAGGTGACCTCTGTGATCCAATCAGGGGACGGGAGTGCGTTGCACATTTTGGTTGTGCGGAGGTGAAGATCTGTGCACTAACCAACAACCGACTTCATGACATCACTTTTTCGGGAACGGAAGAAAACGAGCATGATTTTCAATAGACCGACTTCCGTCACGGCGCTTTAGCTTAGGGGCGCTCAATTCCCTGTACTATGTAGTGCCAAGTTCGTGCAATAGCGGTCTTTGTGTGGTCATTTTTTGGCCAGGAAATTTTAAAAAAATTACGTCATTTTCTAACAACGTTTTGATTGGTGATTTCGTCGTCACAAAATGGGCAAAAAACTAAGTCAATTTGAGACTACATGTATTTTTTAGATCGGTCATTTCTTGGTCGTAAAAATGACCAAAAAATGACGTCGCTTAGACGTCATTATTTAGTCACCTTGCTACGTGGGTGGGTACCTAGCTTCGCACTGGACAACTGTCAAAATTCCCTCGGTGATTGTTTTTGAAACAAAACTCACATCCATGTGATAACTATACTTATCTACAGTAATTTCATTCGGATACTATACGATCTTGCATGTATCCGACATCGTTATAACTGTATTCTACTGTATTTGCATGCTGGATTTCCCTTTTTTAAATGATTTCTCTTTTCCTTTTCAAGTCCAAAGTGCATTCTAATTTCCCTGACAATTCCATGTTTTCCAGGTTAAATCCATATGGATAAACGTAGAATGGAAATTGGTATAAGAAAAAGACCTTGGTTGCATAAAAACGGGTTAAAAAAAAGCAATGAAGGCCCTGATGAAACGGAGCATGTTCGCACGTTTAAATAGCACCCTAGGCGGATATCCAGCATCCACGAAGCGAAAATAACATTTATTTGAACAGGCAGAAGAAAAAAAAAAAGTTATATTCAAAGTCAGACCTTCATTTCCAAAAACGAAATAAGAGAGTATCTTTTTTTTTTGCTTTCAAACGACGTCTGTTCTTACATTTGAAAATCCCCAAACACCTTATAAAAGAAGACCATGAGCTACATGCCTATGGGATAATAAAAAAAATATTCGACTCTACCACATATAGATAGTTAAATTTTCCACACGAAACAAGTGCTATGTTTTATTATATTTATGGTGATTATTTGCTTCAATGCTTTCTTTATGGGATTAACGAGGATAAGGCTGTTTTGTGATGCTATTAATACGAAAAAGGAATTAATAATTAAAGGCCACCTGGGCAAAATATATCCATTTAAGGTTACCACAAAAGAACTCTTTTTATATAGATTATAACGCTGGAAAAACAATTACTGGCGCATTAAGTTTAATAAATGACAATATGGACGTTTAATCACAGATGTACAATGAGGTTATTCTGGGAGACAAATTTATGATAAAAGATACAGATTTGAATTTAAAAATCGAATTTAATTGAATAAATTACAGTGAAATTTGCTTATAACGATGCCGGATATGGCTATATTCGTGTATGACGATTCAGAGCAATGTGTTCGGTTGGTGATCTGAGATCTTATGTACAGTGATTTTGTTCGGATACTACGATGTCGGATATAACGATAATCCGGACAGCGATCTTATTTTGAAACGAAAAATGCTGCTTCATTCGCCTATAACGATTTTCTGACATTTCCTTCCCCCTTTAAATGAACTACCTTAAAGGAACTCTAAAATATGGGGAATTCCCATTTTATATTGCAATGTAATTTTCTAAGTGCATTTAATTATACATGTAATGACAAAATAGTTTATAATCTTAAAGTTGTGTTATATTTGCATCTTTGAAATTTTATCTGATATCTTATTATATTTTTTGTTATTTTACTAACGAAACATTAACTTTCAAAAAGCAAAACATGTCCGTATTTTGTATTAAATTGAAGTCAATTTTAATAATTTCATTTATTTCACTGCCGATGTTTAATTCAATTTTGAAATTTAGAAATACACGAACTACTAATTAAGCTATATAAACTTTAAAATGTATAACTATTATTGAATAATTGTTTCCTCAATATTGGCATACAAGATTTATACTTTTTCCAGTTTTAGATAAACGATTTC
The DNA here is from genome assembly GCA_034698905.1 of Xestoiulus laeticollis. Lineage (NCBI taxonomy): Eukaryota > Metazoa > Arthropoda > Diplopoda > Julida > Julidae > Xestoiulus > Xestoiulus laeticollis. The sequence continues at coordinate 3,203 of JAQGCC010003061.1, forward strand.
ATGCTTATTTTTGATAAAAATGTTTTAAATTTTTCCTTTATTTCCACCAAGTTGACCTGTACCAAACCCCTTAATTAATTACGATTATTTTTTCAGTTGAAACATTTAATAAATACACGTAAATCGATTTTAAACTTGCATTTCGATGTACTAGTACATGTTCATGTATGTATTATTATTAGGGGTACTCAAGTGAGATTTCGTATTATTTGGTAAACAGTCTCGTGCGTATTAAATCACGTGCGTTCTAAAAATCTTATGTATTTAGAATATTTTAGAGATACTTTAGATTTTTAGAACGATTTTTAGAATCACGTGCGTTCCTGCACGAGCCTATAATCACGCGCGTTCTAAAAATCTTATATATTTAGAATATTTTAAAGATGCTTTAGATTTTTAGAACGCACGTGATTGGCTCGTGCAGGAACGCACGTAATTGCGTACGATCCTGCTTGCGAACTAATACGAATTAATCACGTGCGTTCTAAAAATCGCTTTTTAGAACGCACGTGATTATGCACGAGACTGTTTACGAAATTATAGGAAATATCAGTGATCTCGATTACCCCTATTGTTATTACATGTACGTTTTATTATTCATAAAACCGGATACAACGATGTTCGGATATAACGATCGGTTTTCTTTGGTCCAATGAAGATCATTATAAAATGCGAATTCCACTGTACATGTACATGTACATCCTAAAGCAAAATTTTAATCCTAGCACCATTTTTATAAAAACTACATTGTTTGATAAAAATGTATCTACATGAAGTACATGTATAAGATTTTATTTAAAATAATGTATCTCAAGTATTTTCTACAATGATTTTTCTGCAATAATTATTTCTTTAATGTTTTGACTTTGTACCTTTAGAGGCACATTTAAGTAATATTTTTATTTCTTATTTGCCCGATTATTGGCCTTGGATTGCACCGGAAGTCGAAAACAAAAAATTAAAATTAGTGAATAGCTTCAAATCGATTAGCAATGACATTGTGACCTTTTTAAAAGCCTGTTCAATATTTGCAACATCATCTGGAAACAACTTGGTCATTTTCTGGTAAGATATCCGTTATTTTATGTTTAAATTTAAGTTATCTCTGTGTTTGTTGTTGGCTTATGATATCCAGAGACAATTTCTAATCAAAGTTTAATGATCCGTTTTTTTCTTCTATGTGGGATATAGTGAGGATTAAGTTAGTTCTCCTATGTTATTATATTTCGTCTGACATTTGGTAGATGATACAAACTTAGGATTTGCTATTTTCAGCTGTTTCTGTTTTCTGTCACTTTGTATCAGTGTGACAACCAGGTGTAATCATTTGTGTCTTTTTCCTGTCCAGAAGCTTAGTTGTCTGTGTTGATGGTCTGGGTTTTATCGCCCTTTCTTATTAAATTCATTTTGCCATGTGGAGCGTGCAATATCAAGTTGGAAATTGTACTTTTACAAAACTTGCAGTAATCAAAAATAAAGTTTATCCTGGTTGATTTCATGGGGATAAAATGTGGGACGATAAAAACAAAAGCTGTTAAAGTGATTCCTGAAATTTGTTGAAATTAATTACATGATGGTGTCATTCGAACGTTTTAGAATATCTAGTGTAAATTGATATATCAAGGAATTTAGAAAAATGTATGAAATTGCATCAAATGGGAATTGAAGTGAAAAAACTTGATATATGGGAAAAAGCTGAAAAATGATTATAACTTGCTAAAATCTCAAAAATACATGTACATGTATGTATGATTGGAAAAATGAGAAAAGTGGGAAAATGGAAAAAAAGAGGGAAAATGGGAACAAGTTGGAAAATGGGAAGGAGTGGGAAAATGGAAACGAGTGGGAAAATGGGAACGAGTGGAGAAATGGGAAAAAGTGGGAAAATGAGGAAAAAGTGGAAAAATGGGAACGAGTGGGAAAATGGGAAAGAGTGGGAAAATGGGGACGAGTGAAAAATGGGAATAAAGTGGGAAAATGGGAATAAGTGGGAAAATAGGAACAAGTGAAAAATGGGGAAAAAGTGGGAAAATGGGGAAAAAATGGTAAACAGTTGCAAAAAATTCAAAAATAGGTGTAATTTGAAAAATTGAAAAATTGTTAAAAAGTATAACAAATGTTCAAACTGTAGCAAATGTTTTGAAAAATGTTTTAAAATGGTAAAATGTGGAAAAAGTGGAATAAATCGTAAATAGTTTGATAAATGTTAAAACGTTTAAAAAATGTTAAAAAGTTAAAATGTTAAACTTGAAAAAAGTAAAGGTGGAAAAATGTGAACATTTGTAAAAATCTACATGTTTGACAAATGCAATTTAAAAGGCGATTCACTCCAATATTTTTTTAATATATTTTTTTATATTATAAAAAATATATAAAAAAATTTATAAAAAATATAATTTTTTATAACATTTGTACTTCAATGGATTTTGCTTTTGAGGAGACAAGAAATATCTAAGGTTTACTTGTATCACATTAACATTAAAAAAAAAATCCCATTTAAGATATAAAATTGTTCTCTTACATAAGGCAAGCATGGCCTATTTTGAGACTTCCTTATCGAATTGCATTTTTTTAGGACTAAATCAATGCAACGATATTATTTTGGTCATATAAGGTCTCAGCAGGGAATTGATAAGTTTAGAGTATAGAATAACCTACAAGTAAGTTAACAATGGGGAAGACACATTATCTGTTTTTGACAGGAGTTTTATTTAAGATTTCCTGGTGTTATTTCCCCATTTTCTTATTTTGATAAAGTGCAATTTATACAGGGTGTGTGTAAAATAATGGATTTCACTAGATTCACTTTTTTCAATTTATTTTGCTTGGGGAAATCCTATAAGAGTGTAAGTAAATCGCATTTATTGGAGTGCGAGATCAGGTTTTTGTCTTCCCAAAATTGAAAAAAAATATGATGTATATGCACATTTCCCATGCATTTTTGCCTGATGCAGAATATTTCATTTAAATCATCCATACCCTAAATAATCCTTAGTTTCACTATTTTTTTTCTACCAAAGTGCTTCTTTATGTCAACGAGTAAGCTGTGACTATGTGCTTTATAAAAGCATGTGCATATATTTTTAAATAAACGTTGCTTGAATTACTTCCCCCTATACTTGTATATGTATTATGTTAAAGGAGAAATTTTTAGAAAGTTTTCTCCTGTCTCATTAGGTCGACTTTTTCTACCAGTTTTATCACAAAAAATGCAGTTTTTATAACTTGATAAAATATAAGTTACTGAAAGATTTATTTTCCTTACTGTAAATAAAGTAAAGTGCATGATATTGGAATAAAAAATATTTTTGTGCAGAATTTTCATTTTTTAAGCTTTTGAAATTATGCTTTTAAATTTTTTATTAGCTCATATCATATGTTGTGTATGTAGTTAGATTTTTATGGATTTGCATTGAAGGGATTGGTTTATACATTTCTTTTAGTGAAATTGTACGTACCGATACCAAAATATCTTTGAGAAAAAAAACTAACCTTGTCTGCATGTCACTGCAGAAAAATATAAAATTTTAAAATATGAAAATATTAAAGTTTTGATCTTTAAATAAAAATTCACATTAGGAAAACAATAATTGTATAATAGTCTTGAAGATCTAGCTTTTAACCATTTTAAAATAGGGGACATTCAAACAGAACTTTATTGGAAAGGGAATTTACCGGGAACAAAACGAGGTGCGCATACTGGTTCACCCCTTATACTATGATTAGTATGTGGCTTTTAAATTCCCATGATGCATCACGCGAGAGGAACCAAGATGGCGAATATTGAGCTGCTTTTAACTTTCGCTACGCCTACCTTTTACGTCAAATTGACGTACTTGGCCACCCTAAATTCCGCTTTTTGAGAAATCGCACATGCGCACTGGTGGATTTTAGTTGTTATAGCCGTCCGTTCCAGTATTGTGCCACATTAATAATCACATTTAGCACCACAATATAACTTACCTTTACGATTCTGTTTTAGAAAAATTAATGATGTATGCGCATGTGTGACGTCCAATTCGTTAACATTATGCGTATAGCGTCCGCTTTAGCAGACCACTTTTGATGCGATTAATTTGTCGCACCTTTTAGCTAAAGCGCCTTATGCTAAGCGCCACCTAGTTGTGGATTTTTGAACTCGTTGCCATATTTCGCCAGAATCGTCTGCTACCGTTCGTTAGATGTATCGTTAACATGTACGATAAGCACGTCTGCTTAACATACACGATACTGGTTTGACGTGCACGTACGAATTACGTATCGTTCAACGATGCGGTGCTAAATCTCACTATTTTATTTTTATTTATTTCAATTTATTACCCTCCAGTCAGCATATAACATGCCATGGAGAAGGTTCCAGATTGTTCTTGATTTTTTATTTATTTTTTGATACACTGTCGTGGCCGCTTAATTTTTTTGACATTTAGAAACAGTGTAACAAATTTCGATTTGCACATGCATTAGGCATTCTCCACATTAACTGTCCCGGCATCCGCTTATATAGGCCTACATGTATATGGAAGTCGTAGGGTCTACATAAGGGTGAGGGATGTAACTTTAAGGAATTTTGGGGACGTCCTCTTGGAATGGTCCTATAGTTGTTCTACTGTCTTATACATATTATTTGTTGATCAGTAGTGTTATCTTTAATTTGTTTATCATCATCTGGGCACCTTTTAGCCTTTCAGGTCTTGTACTCATAAAATCCACTAAGCAAACAGACCAGAGCTATATTTATTTGTTAAAACAACTTTCTTTTTAGAAATGTTTACCTTTGCAAATATACACTAAATAGTCTTATATATGAAGAAAAAAACCATATAAAAGTAGGTAAATTATGAGGTCTTTGCGATCAGAATATTTTTGCCACCCGAAGGTTTTAAGCAACTAATTTTCTTGTATTATTGTGCTGATGCCCTGAATAATTTAATGTTCACTCACGACGGGTTGTTTATTATAGCATAGAATTGAGACCCTGGTGATAATTCCATCGAATAAATATCTCATTTTGGCAGAAGGCAACTTCCAACGTTATGAATTTTTCAGGTCATTTGAACATTATTCATATTCAGGAACTGAAATCTCCCGTATTTCTGAAAGTTTCCTGAAGCACTCCTGCTGGGCATTGCAATGGCAGTATTTCATCGAAATGCTATTCTGTGCACCAGGGTGATGGAAATATCAAATATCTTTTGAAAACGAAAAAAAAAAAGAGAAAAGTTAAGTTCATAGGGTTAAGGTCCTAACCCGCTGGTTTTTTGTCCTTTATCCCTTGGAGAAGGAATCATAATGGTGCCACCTTTATTACCCAGCACATTGGTGGATATTTTTTTAAACATTACCCCAGCTTCCAATATAGTGATATGGAAAAATTATGAAGATGAATGTGCACTATGTGGTACTATGAACTCGATTTAGGCCTACTGAAATGGGGATATTCGTATGAAAGTTTGTTTAGGGCCAATGTTAGGGTTGTGAGTAGATTCATTTTACAATATAACAATGAAATTACAATTTTAAACATCAGAAATGTGTAACCTAGCTTTTATTATGTGTTGTAATGAATATTACCCTAAGATTGAGAATTGTTTATAATTGGTCACACATTCAAATGAAGTATTTAATCTATCTACCTATTTTAATTTTATAATAACTTTTTAAACTTATATTAAATTGAATTGTTAATAGGTTAGATATTTTAAAAAATGCATCTTGATTTTAGTTACATTTATAAAGATCCTGTTTCAATTTTTAAATGACTATTTTGAGTAAAAACATTTTTAAACTGCATAATGAATCTTGATTTAAGCTTAAGTTAAATTTTTAAAGATGTAGGATTTCGTCTTATTTGATGTAGGCCTACAGTTTTTAAGATGTTTTTATTTGAAGTGTAAGTTTTCACTATTATGATTATAAATTTATGAGGTTTAAAAACTAATAATTATATTTCTATTAGTAAACATTATTTTGGCAATATTTTTCTTAAACTTTTTATTTTCTCCTTGAATATTTTTATTTGTATCATGATTGCTACCAAACTTAACGTAAACATTTGATTTACACTTTATCTGACCCCAAACATATACCTTTAGATTTTTTATGGAAAATATCAGTTTGTCATAAAATTGATTTTACCACTGTTAAAATGTATACAGGGTGGCCAAAAGGTTGTTTTCTTAAATCTTACTGTTTTGAAAATTCTATAAATGATGTTGAATAGGAAGTCATGTATATTCTAAACATTGATAGTATTAGATTTTACCTACGACCATTTTTTTTACGGAAGACCAAATTATAACTTTTTACCTGTAACGCTTAGGACAAAATGTTAAAATAGGTAAAGGAAGAGAATGGTCTTTTTGTGTGAAATAAATTGTTATCATCTTCATTATCAATTTTTTAAATTTGTTACAATGTTTCCTGCTTTCTTAAAAACATTGTAACAGCTTTAAAAAAATTTAATGTGGACAAAACCAGTCGATTTCATACAAACAGACCATTCTTTTCATTTTCCTAATTTAAAATTTTGTCCTAAGCATTACGACTAAAAAGTTATAACTTGAGTTTGCTTGAAAAAATGTTCGGAAGTAAAATCTAATTTTATTAGTGAATTATCAATGAATAGACCACCAACATTAACAGAATTTTTTTCATAATGTTAAGATTTAAGAAAATATATTTGATGAAAAGAAGCATGTCGCTGATTTTTGACCACCCTGTATATTAATAACTACCACTAAAGGTGAAAACAACATTATTTTTCAGATATCAAAAACATGAAATAGAAAACAAAATATTTGTTCCCAGGTATCAAAAATCCTTTTATTTTTACTGACATGTCCTAAGAATAACCTGTTGTTTGTCGTTAATATGAAGTCATTTTTTGTAGAATCTGTTGAAATCTAAGATGTGGTTTCTTCCCTTTAATGATGTGTCTTTACTTGGTCCAATTGAAGGACGTGCATAGTACTTGGATAACATTTTGGCGTATCCTATTGCTGTTATATGACCTGTGTTGTCCGAGTCAACTATTTGCTAGATTATTATTATCATTAAGAAAGCATTTGTGTTCACTTGGCATTTCTTCTTAGGCAATGGCCAGTCATTGCTTTTGATGAAACCTTTCAGAAATTGCTTCTTTAACAGTCCTATCTTGTTACCTAGTATCTATATTTGCTCTTAACTTCTTTCTTTTCTCTTTTATTTACCCATTCGCCTGCAAAGCCTGCAAATGTAACGCAACTTTATAAATAATACTTAAAATAACCAGTGGGCATTTCTTTAATGCTTAATGTCTTGTACAGAATTTCACTTAAATGTCTACGATACTGCTTTTAGCTATACAATTTCGATTTTATCTGTCCTTATTGATTTTGCTATTTGATATTCTGTTATAAATACATACATCTTTGCAACAAAAAAATGCAAAGAATTACAACTATCAAATCTATAGTGTTGATAATGTTGATTAAGTCATTGAAATTAAGATTGAATGAAATTATTTAATTTGGGAATTTGGGAATAAACTTATGTTTATAAAAATTATAATATGAACTACACTTTTTTCTACTTGTAAATAGTAAAAACATGTATACATGTATTAACATTATTCTGGTGTTTAAAGATTTGCCTTTAATGTAGGGCCATTGATTTCATCTTAATACGATACAGGGTGCTTAGAAATATTTTAGCACGTTCTAACCTTTCATATTAAAAAATGATTCATTCATTTTAATCATCATATTGCATGTAGTTATAACATATATGATTATTTTCTTAATTTGTACAATAGTAGGGAATTTATAATAATGGAATACAATTATATATGTACATGTAAAACTTTATGGTTTTAATTATACTGTGTTATACACATTAAAATATTTTTTTTGGAAACAAAATTTTGTTTTTAAAAATTAAGATTACTTAAATTTAAGAAGGTGTGAATCAACATTTTGGCACAACATGTATCCCAATTATTTTAAATTGTAGAAATATGTATGTTAGTGTATTTTTTAAAATATAAACAAAAAGTACCTGTAGAAGTTTATATCTGAATTACACTGCATTACTCATGACTAAAATAATTTTTTTGGATCAAAATAATTTTTAAAAATTAAGATTACTTAAATTTAAGAAAGTAATCAATATTTTCACACAACATATATCCCAATTGTCTTAATTTGTAGAAATATGTTAGTGTTTTTATTAAAATGGAATAGAATTATAAACTTATTTGTACATGTAGAATTCGTTCGTATGTTAATTGTTATTTTGGAGTTACAAATAAATCCATTTGTATATTTTCGCCTAATTTAATCATCAACTTCACAGATATACATTTTTTTTCAGGTAGCCAAATACATCTTATGTAACCATATAACAAAAACTAAAAGGTCATAAAATATGGTATTGGATAAAATATTTGACCTTTCCAAATTTAAGAATATAAATGCATGACCTAATTTGGGCGATTACAAGAGTAATACAGGTCAAATGTTTGAAATGTTATCAATTATTTTAAATTAAGGAAAAATATATAAACAATATCAGATTTATTTTAAAATGCATGTTAATCCGCGCATAGCTATTTCAATAAATAGTCATAGCCTACACTTAATTACAACAAAAAATAATAATAAAAAAATACACTTCAGATGTAGGCCTAAGCCTCAATTACATATAAAATAAGTTAGTAATCAATGTTAAATATATTGCAGAGGAGTGTTAAATCATAAATTATCCCATATTGAAGAGTAGTCATCTAACGTATAGGGCACAATGCATCCATGTAAGTAGGATGGGTTTTGTATAAGGGGCAATTGTAAGGGACACCCATAAACGTAAGTTTCCCCCCCCCAGTTATTGGAAATCCATTTCTATCCTCCTGTTATACGGGTAATTTCCTGTATTAAACCATTATTTTTATGGATTATCGTTTATTACCCGAACGCGCTTCGGTGGCATGTTGGAAAACTGAATAATGGCTGCGATTATTGTAATGATACGCGCTGTTTACATATTCCTTAGGTCGAAACGTTTGGCATTACATAAAATAGTGTCATTGGAAGTGAAATGGCATATCTATGTGGCAAGAAGACGCCATAATCATCTTAACCTTGTTTCGGATGGTTTAACGAAGAATTAAGCGCGACAACTTGGGGCTTTTTCCAATTAACTCGAAAAGATGTTAAAACCGAAACCCTCATCTTGCACTTCTTAAGTTTTTTTTTTCTCCTTATATTCACATGTCCTCATTAAACTTTATGAGTCATAATCTTAAAACACCTTCTCCCTACTTTCAACCCATTCTGACTTCTTATATTATAATCCTGAATTAAGATGGTTGCGGTTTTCAAGACGCTGAAATTCAAGAGGAGCTTATTAGGTGAAATGTGCAAAATTCTACTTGCACATTTTGGAGAAAGACAAAAAAAAAGCCCCCAGGACATAAGGGGAAATCAAACTAATTAATCTCAGCTCTTAATAGCTTGGTCCTCTAGTGGTCGTTAAGGGAAATTAGCTTTTCATGGATAGAAATACAACTTTGTCTCATATGAATTCATCCTACATTTCAAATGTACAAATTACTAGCTCGTTAAAATTCACATTGGATATTCATTTTTTTTAATGAAATGTCAACTCTTCTTCATTCAAAAACGCCTAAGGTATCATAGGAACTTTAATGAAATTAAGCAAATGTTAGTATATATAAAAAATGAATTTTGAAAGTTTGCTGTCTTGATAAAATATATAGGCATCGTAATGTCTGGTTTGGATTAAGAAATTATTTAACAATTTCATGAGAAAATGATTTAGAAAATAATCAATATAAATGTCACATCAGAAATCTAACAATTAAAAAGAAACATAATAAGTTGTATTAGTATGCATTAAATACAATAAATAGTTGTATTAGTATAAATAGTTTCATCATATTACGATTTATGCTCCTATTTGACACTATAATTTATACTAGTACATACAAAAATAATAGTTTATAAAACACAATAAAATGCATTTAATCATCGTTTACATTTGACGAGGTTACGAATTTTGTTCTCGTTTAAATTTGGCGAGGTCACGAATTTCATCCACTTGGCTTACATCAACGAGTATATTACCAACAGTTTATCAGATATTTTCTGAAATACAATCTGAAATTAATACAATCGAAAATGCATTAAAAATGTGTTTTGAAATTAATTGTTTGAATTGTATTTCAAAATACATCTCTGAATGAATTCATTCGAATAGATTATACACATTGATTTTAAATGTTGGAAAATTCATTTTTAAATTTATATAAATGTAAATTCCGTTTGTCTTACAATACAAAAATCTGTTTTATCCACTAATTTTCTACTTCGGCGAGGTCACGCATTTTATCCACTTTGTATAAATGCAAAATGTCTGATTATCTAAGACAAAATCTAAAAAGTGACTGGGGTTTAATTTATAAAATGAATATAAAATCAACGTGTTGATAAAAATTGTAAATATTACATGTATATTGTGATGCTTAATTAATTTAATCAGCTTTATAAGATTTTTATTTCTATTGCTTGCTTTCTAAAAAGTTACTATTGTTTTTCATTATAATTGCACACATCATAAGCAACAATCAATGTTACAACTTTCCTTACAAAATCTTACATATTTCCCCTTATAAATAATGTAGGAGAATGTTTGGTTTACAACCCCATTTATGCGTTTCTTTATGGATTTCTTTTTCGTTTCGCAAGAATTCAGCTAAGATATTTTTTTTTTCTAGGAATGGGTGATATGGGGGGGGGGGGGAGTTGGGGCTTTCTTGCAGATTTTCTGCAAATGAAATGCCGAGGGGTGTAAATAGCATCTTTGTGTGTGTAGTTTTAAGTGGAAATTGACGTTCTTCTGGCCTTTCTTGTGCCATATGTGTATTCATGAAAATCTATTGGCTCCTAAGTGGCGCTAAGGGAATTTCTTAACGGTCATTATGAGATCGTAACTTGGTCGTTGCTTTTTCGTTCATGGTCAGTGAAATCCATTAAGATCTCGTTTCTTTCTTCCTTCTCATCATAATTTGGCCTTTTTTTTTTGTTTTTCTCCTTTCTATATGTGCTGCCTTCACTTTTGCTATAACCAGGAGGACCCTCATTGTCCATTGGCTATTCAGAACACATAGATATTCGACAACTTAGTTCATGAGATATAGAATAATTTATAAAATAACCTTTCATGAATATTATTGGACTGCTTTGATCCACATTACGTACCCCTGAGGAAAAATCCATATAATGGCGATTTGGTTAAGGACATCCATGAGTATGACTACCCATATGGATTGATGAAGTTATATTAGATATCCATTTAGATGGATCAAATTATTATAGATATCCATGTCATTGGACGAAAACACTATGGATATCCATGACAATGGATAATGATTTTATGGACATCCATGTCAATGGACAAAGTTACTGTGGATATCCATGGCAATGGATAAAATTACTGTGGATATACATGACAATGGATAATGTTTTTATGAATATCCATGATAATGGATAATGTTTTTATGGATATTCATGTAAATGGACGAAGTTACTATAGACATCATGGCAATAGTCGAAATTACTATAAATATCCATGGCATTGGATAAAATTAACTGTGGATATCCATGTCAGTAGACGAAATTACTATGGATATCCATGGAAATAGATGAAATTACTATGGATATCCATGACAATGGATGAAGTTACTGTATATATCCATGATAATATATAAAGCTTTTATGGATATCCTTGTCAATGGATGTAATTACTATAGATATCCATGACAATGAATGAAGTTACTGTATATATCCATGATAATTAAGGTTTTATGGATATCCTTGTCAATGGATGAAATTACTATAAAAATCCATGCCAATGGTCGAAATTACTATAGAAATCCATGACAATGGTTGAAGTTATTATGGATATCAATGACAATGGATAAAGTTATTATGGATATCCATGACAATGACTTAAATTTAGTCGAATATAATAATAATGGGTCACACTAAGATGGATATCCATAAGTATCCATGCAATTCTTGTGAATAATCAAACATAAATGTAAAGATTTTTTTCTCTGGGGTATCATTATTTAGCAAAGTAAATTGCTAGCAGATGCAAATCGGTCTAGTGAGAATCAGGCGGGTATTTTCTATGAAAAAAGGGAGAAAACCTTAGTGAATTTCTTTCTTTAGCCACAAACCATGCATCTGTAACTGTAATAGTTTCCTTGTAATAAACTTAAGTATTGTTAGAAATACTTGATGGCCACCCCGAACTACGTACATGTACATGTATATGTCCAGTTTATACAATTTACTGTAGATACATAAAATGCATTATTTCATTTTTCATTAGCAATGTTTCATGAAAACTCATCTGATCCGTGCCTGGCAACGCTAACAACGGCTATTATGGTAAAATGTGCGGAAATAGTGGAAATGCAGTATAGTTGTAGTCAATATGGTCATGGTAGAAATCATATAGGCTGAATTCATTCCGTTGGTATTGTTTGGTGGCCGTATAGACATCGTAAAAAAATATCCAAATACAAAGCCTAGAACAAATATATGTACATAAAAAATGCAGGCGATTTCCAATAGATTCAAAAGGGGAGGAAATGTAAAATATGTTGCTATATCATACAAGAAAACCACAACATTTCCATGCAAATGGAATCGGTTTTGAGCGACATTAAACATATAAATTCTGTATCGGACATCAAATGGCAAATAGAAAATTCATGTCACAAACGTTAATCCACATTCGGAAACCCTTGCTTGTATTGGTTTTTTGGGGGATTTTGCCATTTCTAGATAAACCATATCGTTTCCACAAAAAAACAATAACAAAAATAATGTAGTCTCTGTCACTGATTCTATCTTGCTTTAGACGAAAATGAGATTTATCTATTATTACAAACCCAATCTTTAATAATTGCATTTCAGCTTCTTCCTTAATCAGGTGCTGCAATCTCTTACACCTTCTTCACACCTACCAAATCAAGAGTCCTGATGTCCGTTAGTCTTGATAGAGTTGCGCGAATTCAATCAAGATGGCAGCTACTCATGATGTGTATCACGTGTATCTGGCGTCTGCACTTCGTTTCAAAGTGGCTTCACTTTTCTGGATGAAGTCTTTGTC
>JAQGCC010003062.1:0-16376 GCA_034698905.1 Xestoiulus laeticollis
TGGTGAAATTAAGGTGCATCTTTGCATCTTATTTCGTGGACACTTAATTTAAGATGTTTTGATTTGCAGTGTAATTTTCCAGGTATACATAGTGAGCAGGACACTCTCACCCAATACCAATTAACTGGAAAAAATCTTGGGAGCACCAAGAATACCTGGGTAACACCTGGAATGGGTGATGGAGATGGGATCAATGGAGAAAAACAGAAATTGTACTGACCCCTCAGCCCACTCCAAATGCTTCTGTAAACAGCCTGTAAAAAATAGTAAGGCATATTAGTTGCTCCTTCAGGCAGCAGGATGTGGGAATAAAATCCAGCAATAATTGGGAAGGCAGGAATTAGTTAAAAGTAAAATAAATGTAGAAAATAGAAGAGTTTGGAAGAGAGAGTTGAGGTGAAATGATGTGCTCTGTGAGTACTCCCAAATGATATTTTGAGGAGTTGGAACTGAGAGCTTGGTGTGGAAGGATGTGTTCTTAGTGGACTACACATTGGTGAGATGGCTGGTAGGGATTTTGGAGGATTTATTGTGCTTGCAACATGTTTTAGGAGTACTTGAATAACTAGCTGCTTCAGAAGTACTTTCCAAATTAGAGGTTTGAGGAGTGTTTGCTTTAATTAGATATTTTGAGGAGTTGTGATTGAGGGTTGAATTGAATTGCAATGGGATTTTGGCAGGGTTTAAATTGAGTGCTACTAAGTTTAGCCTGGCCTATTGTGAGATGAAATTTAAATAAACAGCTTGTATTCTCTACCTTTGTACCCTAATACTGATTTGAGCTCGGATTTAAGATATACCTGAAGAGGGATGCCAACCCAAGCAGCTCCAGGAGGAGGCCAGCGCTACCTGCATCCCTGAGGGCTGGTTGCACCAACTGAGGTTAAAATCTAAGGTTTACTAACCTCTGGTTAAAATATAACTCCAGGTTAACCTTCAGGTTAGCTGTATGTGTTGCACCAATTAACCCTTGATAAAACATCGCAGGGTTTTTAGAACCCATGTTCCAACATGCAAAAAACAAAATTCTAGAACAAAATTCAAAAAAAATTCTAGAAAATTAACCCGAGGTTAACCCTGCCTACTTGCTGGGTTAACTTTTTGCTAGATTTTCTCCTAACTCACGCTTGTGCAATGCAAGGGTGGGCTAACCTAGTGTTATAAAGCAGGTTAACCTTAGGTTATTCTTAACCTTTGTTGGTGCAACCAGCCCTAATTAAGTTAGTTAATTAATATGTGTCAGAATACAACCCTAACCAGGTAAGGGGTTGCGGTAACATACATATAGATAGTGCATAGAGGGTAAGTCTTAGCCTTAGTCTTATGACATGTTTTTCAGCTGTTTATTCTTAAGCTAAGACTATAAGCACTAAAAATATGTCATAGTCCTATTTTTAAAATTTATGGAGCAACACATTTTAGCAAACAGACCACACATCTTTAGAAGTTCTATGACGTTTCAATGGATATTCTTGGTAATTCCATCAACCTCTTCACCACTGGAAATCTCCGGTATCGTCTTAAACGATAAAAACTTGGAAGCATGAACTGTTTTTCCGTGTGAATTCCATTTTTTTTTTTTTTTGAACGTTAAAAGTGTGGGTCATTCAAGAGTAGACAAAACATATATTTGCAATCATTTTAGAATAATATTTCTTTATTCTTTTTTTGCATTTGGTCCTCATTTTTAAATACATGTGTGATGCTACATATAAAACCAGGAGTGGTCTTCTAAATGAAATAATTACAGCTTTGTTCTCTCCATCCATATCAGGTCAGGTTTTTACAGAAAACAGTGCTAAGACTTCAAACTAGGTTTGAAGACATTTTTAGAATATTCTAAGATTTAAGACTAAGACAAATTAAAATCGTAAGACCCCCAATTCGAAATGGTAGTTGCATTTTTTGATCTGGAAATGCATGGAGGAAGGAAAACGCCATTAGACTGTTTCATTCCAGTTTTCTGGTATTCTCAAATATGCATAGTTTTGTCCAACATCTGAAATATGAATTCAAATATGAAAGAAGTCAATATGTGACCTTTATAAAGTTATTCCTGCATAACGCAAACTCATGCACGCGGAAAGAAGGATTTCAATAATCCATAAGCCCACAGCATACGATTATCTTGTGTGTAGGGGTGGAATCATCAGATTTTGACATTCTAATCAATTTCCAATAATAGTCAGTCATACGGAATTAATATCGAGATCTTTTGTTTGAGAACCTCAGCTGTGACTATCTGTTGGAAACCACAACGCTAAGTTTCATTATGAATTTCCTTCTGTATTATTTACTAAATCTTGTACCGTATATTTACCCATCCATATATGCTATGCTACTAATATAGAAAAGTTTATTATAATACGAACATGTACCAAGAAATAGACTGTACGTGTACGCACGACCTGCTGCTGGAGAACCTAACTCTACATTATCATGAAAAATGAATGAACATATAAGTTCCGAAAGATTGGACCAACTACTTTAATTTCCGTTTTACGTCAAAAATGATGCCATTCAAGATCGATGACGACAGCATCAGAGTTTGCGCAGGAGAAGAAAAAGGAGAAGGAAGCCAACAATGTTTCCACGAATTATATTGAACCATAGAGATCAATGTGAACCCTTTGAAAAACGGTCAAAAATAGAGAAATCCCCAAGCATCTTGACATTTAAAATCACATAAATGCAAGTATAGGCCTACAGTAAAACCTCATAAAATGATCAACCCAAAAATTGTACAACGTTGATCACTGTGTATACAAGTGGTTAACACACAATGAATGACATTTTGCTGACTGATACATAATTATTAATTAGAAAATTTAGAGAAGTTTTTATAATTGAAAAGGTGATGCTGCTTTAAAAGCTCAATTTTACCCTTTAAGCAAACTTCTCTATATACATATTTAATGAAACTGTTGGCATCTTTAGAAATGTTGTCCAAAATTTTACAGTCTAAATGACTAAGGGTAAAAACATGCTGAAGCATGGATAATATAATGGATAAGAGGAAGGAAAATAGCAAGGAAACATACATGTGATTAATCGATGCATTCGCACATATGCATAAAGTAATCACAGGTATGGTTCGTTGCTATTCTTCATCCTCTTATCCCTAATATTATCCATGCTTCATCATGTTTTTACGCTAAGTTTTCATTTTAAAGAATGTACATGTACCGAAAGACTGAATAATAAAGCCGAACTTATGTACATGTACATGTAAAGTGACCAACTTTGCACATTTTATGAGAAATTGATTTATTTTAAGAAAATAAACTGGACAAATTGTAAAATTCTATAGAAAATTTACAGAACTGCATGCTGTAGCATAAATGTTTCCGTCAAAATCATTTTTAAAATATAAAAAATATTCGAAACATTTTTGCATTGATGATAAAAGACTTTTTGCAGCGCCTACCTGTATGCAAATTAACGTAATGTATATGATAAAATAAACAAAATATTATTGTATGTTTTTTTCCCTTTTATCCTTGCATCGTTTTTCCATTTTAGAAAAACAAATTTCAAAAACAAAAGTTGAGAGAAGACATTTTTTATATTAACAATTGTTACGTGTTTATATCAAAACGAATGCACACAATATAACATCCTTTATTTGTGTTCCATTTCCCTGAAGTTTCTGTCGGCGATTTCCCTCAATTAGCAAAATATCAGAATCCTCAAGCTTGATGAAAACGTGTTCATTTCAATTAATCATAGCCGAACGTTTATGTTTCTTATAATTTAATTTCCCGAAGCCATTAATTTAACAAGGACATTTACATGATTTTCCCAAATTAACTGAACAGGTGTGACGTAAGAAAGAGTAATATCGCATACGGCTGCATATGTTTATGTAAATTGCCAGTCATAATTACTGGATATTTAATAAAAAGCTTAATACATATACAAGATAGGTACATTACATTCTAAATGTATCATTTTTAATGTATAGTATATTACTTTTCAACAAAAAAAACAATTGCACAACATTGAAATAAATGTATGGCAGGATCACGAATAAAATTATTAGATCTTTTAACCTAACTGTTTTAGATTTATTATAAAATATTAATGAAACCTACGAAAGCAACGCAACGCAATCGGGAAAACTAAAAGTTAAGACTTGTTTACATTATTAACCAAGATTTAATGAATCCTTAAATCCGTGAAAATCACATTTACTGAACGGATTTCCTACTAAGGGAAATTGAGAAACCTTCAGGGAAAACTTCATTAAACTATTTTCGGATTTATTTTTTTTTCTTTCACGCATAAATTTATGTAGACTCCATTCCGCCAATGATTGGATTTACAAAATCGATTGCCTCAAAACTGTTGTGCTATTTAAAGCATCAATAAAAACGTGTTATGCATTATTAGCTATAGACGCTTGACATTTTTTAACTTATTTAAACTGGGAATTTTGTAACTTTATAAAAACATAAAATGCATAATATTAGAATTATCAATTAAGTTTAAAATATATTGCCTAGCAATTACGAAATAAACACTGTTTAATGACAACTAGAGGATTTCTGGAAAAAAATGTATATTGTTAGAGTGTGCAAGTACAATGTAGAAAAAATGTATATACAGTATTACAAAAATAATATTTGTACTAATACATGTACACTGTATATTTAATACCTCATCTAGTTATAATTATATCATTTTTAATACATATGCATTCTTACTTATGTTTTTATTTGTCGACATTTCCCCCATGAATTTTGTTTATAATTGCATGAATGGAGGAGTTTTCCATTTCATAGTGGCGAACCTGGTGGCCAAAACTGAAAACACATTGGATAGGCAACCAGAAAAGTGTTTTAAATAGGAAGGTAATCTTCAGTCTTGTAAAATTGTTGAAAAATGATAGGAAAATGTTTCTGTTGCGTACCACAGTGCTCCAATCAACGAAATAGTATTATAGGAATATAATCAGGCAGGAATTAAAATCAGGAATATTATATTATATTAAATATATATACTCGAGTGATAATATATCACTCGAATAATGTTCGATTGTACTATATTGCAGGTTTAATTCATTTTCCCTTTTCTACCAATAATGCGCATATATTCACAATAAAAATACCATACATGAATTTCATCGTAAATTTCTTGAATTTTTGATAACCGTATACATGTACACCGAACGAGATTTTATAAGGGGCAAAATATTCATCTTAATTTAGATCAATAAAACTATATGTAGGTTTGGTTGTGGTATACCATATGCAGCTTGATACCATATTTCAGTGTTTTTCAACCAATATATCGCAAGGGTTCCCAAGTGTTTTTTAAAAAATAAATAATGTTTGTAAAAAAATCGATCTTCTTTATACTAATTACAAATAATGAAAGAAAATCTCTAATAGGATGCCGCGACATTTTTTTGCCTCCTTTAATGAATGCATGACCTAAAAGCTCATTGGCAATCGTGAGCTCTGGTACAATTTTCATTGCATGCAGTAACTATACTACGTTATTGATTGTAATCCATTTTTCATTATCAAATTCCAGCAGCGTCAATCTTTCTTTCTCCTGCCAATTTTATCGTACAGCTGCCAAAGAAAAAAAATACTATACAATATCATAGGATCTAAAAACGCGAAATCGCATCACAGTCTATTAAATACCTTTCACGCTTGCTGCAGAAAGAACTACAAATTGCTTTCAAAAAGTTAATCCAATTGTAATCGGACGGTAGGAAAAGGATAACGAAAAGAACTAAACATTTCATTGACTGCTCTTATAGTGGAGATTTCAAATCCGTGAAATCCAACTTCTGCCATTTCTTATTGCAGAAATTCCCTAGTAATGCAATACATACCGTATAGGTTGATCAGAATATAATTGGGTTATGATTACAAATCATCTTTGTATCATCTTGCAGTATCTTTGTATACTGTGTCGTGACGCTATTCCATACATATGCCATTATCTTATACCAAAACAATTATTGTACTAAAAATATATTCTGATGATGAATAACAAGTCATCACGCAATGAATAATAACACTGTGTCCAATTTGCATAATTTCGATAAGCTACACACAAAAAACGTTGGGTTAAAATTTAACCCAATATTGAGTGCTATATGGACATACCATTTTGGGTTAACATTAGATTGATTTTAAGTATAACAACCAAATGTTGGGTATACCCAGATTTGGGTTAATGTGAGTTATGTGTTATTTATATAATAAAGTTACGCAATTATGAGTTGATTATAGATAACACAAACCTCACATTTACTCAAATCTGGGCATAGTTTAACCAAAACCTGTGTTAATAACTTTGACCCGACTTTGGGTAGATTTAACCCAGCATTTGATTGTTACACTTATACTCAACCCAATGTTAACCTAATGTTGCTATGTCCATAGCACTTAATATTGAGTTGATTTTTAATTCAACGTTTTTAGTGTGTACCTTTGAAATTCATAGGAAAATCCTTCCCTTACAGATTCCATTTCATTTTTGATAGTATGATCTGTTTAACAACAAAAATATGTACATGTTTTTAAGACTGATAGATAATACCAAGTTTTCGGTAGGAAATCCAGTTTATTTTTATACTCTCCTAAATTCAACACTGCAGGTAATACTAAACAGGATTTCCTTATCTACGTCAAATGTATTCATTTCCTTTAAAAAAAAATTCCCATAGAAATGGCATTTGATTGAGGTCAATGGATCTTTTGATTTCTCACGTCACAACATGTGCTTATATGGGAACATATTATAAAGTTGCTTTTATTGATTACTTTAGCTTTCTGGCACATTCCTCAACGAAGAAAATCCTTAAGTCAGCGAACCGATTAAAATATAATCAATGGCGCTCATCTGGTGGTATCTCAAATTTCTCTGAAATCTGGTATATATATTTATATCCTTATTTCTGGTAACAACTATGCTGTGCACGTATACTCAAAATAAGCTGCATGGCCCTAATTCCTAACGGTTTTGTAACAAACCAGTTTGCCAATGGAGGAACTCAGGATTCAAGATGTTTGTTTGCTTTAATTCAGAGAATCGTTTCAAAGATGGTTCGTGCTTCTTCTTCTTAACTGCTTGATTTGCAAATCCTCATAACTGCGCAGCAATTTGAACCATGCCATGCGTTCCCTAAAATTGTTCTACTTCGCTTGGCATATTTCAAAATCTGCCAATAGAAAATAAGTGGATGTAATTTGGCGTAAATCCAATATATTCTCCTGGATATCAACGCTGCACAACCAAGTTTTCTAAACGAATTTTTTGTTTAATCCAAGTTCACTTTATAAAAAAAAAAAAAATGAATGAATGCTTTTAAATGGTTTATCTTAAATTCCATGCTAAATGTCGGCCATGTGCCACTATATAAGGCGCAGAACCTGAATAAAGTTCATTGAATGAAGCAAAGTAAGGACAGCGTGACGTATAGTTCAGATGCATTATCTTCAAGGGAGGCTACCTGGTAATTGTGCAATTGACGCATATCGCAAAAATTCACTTAGTATAATGTCATTATTAAGTTCTTGGACTACTTTAAAATAATTAGATTCCATTAATTGTTTCGTTCTGTTTAATGTGAGAAACGGTAATCTACTCTAAATAAGCCGTCCATTTGGACTATTGCATTAAAGGATCCTAATCTTCTCAATCATCTATGTTGGCTCTATATTACAGTGTCCAATATTATAAAATCGATACCGGAGGAGGAACCATGCATATAAGACGGTCGTTTACCATACTATCTTTTCTGTAATTAAATATCATCAATCAATGACATACTGCAGGGTTATATTCTCAATTTTGTTGAAGTTTCATAGCTTTTAGTCTTGATTATAGGTTCAACTGAAATCGATCCCCAAAATTCCATCGAAAACCTTACTTTTAACATTTGTTTTATATAGACGCTATGGCCATTTTTGAAATTATAGCTAATAACCACACAATTGTGTTCCAAATGTCATAATAACGACACTTCAGTCCCCCATTATGTTATGGTAGGAGAAAAAGTGATAGACAGAAATAATGGAGTCAACATTGTGTGGAATAATGAGAATAATAGCATAACCGGAAGCAAATGTAAATATATTTTGTATTATCTATAGCTTCATAGAAAAAAAGACCCACGACTCCCTGTTGAAAGAACATTCTCAGAATATTTCTAATTAATAATTTCATATTGTGACCACATTGTTTACCATCTTTGTTTACCTCGTATCACTGAAAATTGAGTCTTATAGATTGCAGAAACCTTTTAAATCAAATTTTCTAGCAACTGCCTCTTTTCTCATAAATTTAATATGCATGTACTTTGAATGAATGGGGTTTATTTGATCGTATAAATTTAAATCCTTCCCCTCATACAATAGGAAAAAATGCAGGTTACATTTACAGCTGCACATGTAATATGAACAAACAATAACATAGAAATTATTGCATGTATTAACCAAATGAAATTTTGTAAGGGCCGGTTGCACCAACTGAGATGAAAATCTAAGGTTTACTAACCTCGGGTTAAAATATAACTCCTGGTTAACCTCCAGGTTAGCTGTATGTGCTGCACCAATATATGCACCCTATATATAATTAAGCATTAAACTTCCATCTCACGTAATTTACGAGATAAGAGGCCATTGCGGAACTTTTAGAAATCTCTGTATAGAAAAAGTATAATTAAAGATATAGTATATCAAACTACATAGTATACGTTCCGATAATTCTGCAACAGATTGTAAATCTGTAAAACTCAGTTCGATTTATAATCTCCTATATTTTGAAGAGTCTGTACTTAAGTATTTTATCTGCTATATTAAATCCCTGATGTGTTTGAAAATATCAAAAGATGGTTTATATTTTTTCGGCATTTATTGTGAGCATAAGCTATAGAGCTGAAAATTTTGTGTTGATTTTCAAACACATAACTTAAGAACGCAAATGCCATAAAAAAATAAACGTGGGTGTACTGTTATTAAGCAACTTTCAATGCATTCAATAAAACGCTTTCTATAAGAATGCATTCTTGCGTAATTTAAATTGAGCAAAATAGACTGGTCGCGAATGGAAATTCATCCACCATTATTTAAGTCAAAATGGCTTCAAACGAAACATTGATGCGTATGTAATCGGATGTAATATAGCATTCACAAACAAGTAATGAAAGTATATAGACCATCCACTAATCTCTTAAGAATTAAACTTGTTCGTACTGAATAAGACTATAAGTAAACATCTCATTGAGATTCAACTGGTTCTGTGCCAAAGTGTACTATCCGGAATTAAAGAGCATTTTTTTCTGCTCTAATTGTTGCATGTTAAGAAATAAAGGGAGATATCAGAATCGAATTCTATACCGCTTAAAGATACGGTTGTTTGGAGTATTTGAATGATCAGACATTTTTTAAAGTTTTTAATACCACTTTTATAACTATTATAATGTACTCTATTCGGAAATGTGGCTAATAGTTCATGATTTCTAAAGGAAACATTGTTAGTAAGTATATAAGCTTTTCAGCAAAAAAGTGGTTCTTAGTTTTTTTTCAAAGTCCCACGCTTATAATTTTCTTAAGAAATTGAATTTCAGATGCTGTCAACTTTCATACTGTGATTAAGAAGAAATTCGAAGTGAATACAGCTTATGCTTCTTTATATCAGCAACACTGAAAACGTCATCGTTTCCATTTACGCTTTTTTTAATTATTTAACAAAACTACTACCATGCTGCAATTGTTTCCATATTTCGTCCTTATCTTTCGAAATGCATTACGCTGACGATAAATGACTTTCTGGAAAAAAGATTACAAACACCCACCTCAACCATAACATACAACAATGTGTGCGATATGGTAGAATCTTTATACGTCTGCCTTGTTTGGTGACATAAAAATCTGTAAAGAATTGTGTAAATAATAATATAAAATGCGATAAACTTTAGTTTCTAAAATACTACCATGTCCAAGTCAATAAAACCGATTTACTTTGCTTTCAATTTTCACTATACATTATTGATATTTTTATATTTCGGTATAAGCCTATAGTGATATTGCCCGTTTCAAAACCAGCATTTCGTAATATATCATGTGCATCATTCAATGACCTATACGACGCTATGTTTAAAATGCGACTCGTTGCTGGGTATTTAATTAAAGCTCCAGTAAGATTCTACCATACCATTAGGCTAATACGAAAGAAGAGAAAAACCGAATTTATCATTAGAATTAACATCTCATGGATACCTCTAATTCGTTGAATTCAATCCATGGCATTTCCATGCCGTGCTAACTCTTAAACATCTAGATATATGCAAAGCATTTTAGAATAATAAAAAAAGGTTATTTAAATAACAAAGGCACGCTGTCATGACATTAATTTTAGAAAACAATTAACCCTAGCAGAGCGATGACAACATACACCTTCACTGTATTTATCTTTGAAATTCCCAGTGTCAACTTGGTTTAATCGATAAGGTTGGTTGTTGAAGCCATAAATGCCTACTTGCACGTATACAAGAATGTAATTTGAACCTTTCCTTTACTTTCCAACCACTTTTCTTTCATCAAAAGCTAAAACCAAATGAAAACTCAATACCCTAAACATCTATAGTTTACTTCCAGTTCCAGGATACGTATACAAAATCATAGGAATCGGTTTCGCCCCATTTTGCACCATGATTGCAAATGGAAAATCCTGATACAGAAAGGTTTCCAGAAATACTTTGGCTGATCAATTGCCTTTACCAACGTTGCTGTCTACATCCCTAGAAAGAAATCTATTCCAAGCATTGAGTAAAACTTCATTGACGAAGATATACGAGAGAGCAATTTCGATGGCAGTTTCACCCTGGCAGGTAAATGAGCTGGAAATTGCTTCGAAATTGCGCAAAAAAATGCGTTCTGCAAATGAACCCGAATCCATCACTGGTAGATGTTACCCACACAATATGTAATCCGAAGAATCTTTTGCAATCTTATACTACGAGATTTCGTGGAAGGGAGGAGCCTTTAAGTTCAGTATTTTAAAGGTTTCAAAATTGCCTTTCTTATGAACAAATAACAGACTGCCTGACAACGCGATTCATATTAAAGGGCAATTTTCTTAATGATCAAGAATTCAGTAATATTGAATACTATAGGTTTCTAGATATACATGTATAATTTCAACTGGTTGGCTTACATGCACTGGTATATGGAGAAATCAATAGGGCAGAGTTAAGTACAGTCGATACGAGCGTACATTATATAGCACGGGGATCGAGGTTAATGATATCTGAAAATACAAACCTTAGAAGGAATTTACACTCTTGAAGGAACTTTGACCTCAGTCCCAAGCGAAAAAAGGGACTGAGTACGTCAAAGTACCTGACGAGTGTAAATTCCTACTGAGGTTTTTATTTTCAGATATATACCGACCCCCGTGCGATATGAGATATATATACCAGGAGAATTTTTCTTCTCTTTCGTTTTATTTTGGTTGATCCTTGGGTATGTCTAAGGAATTTCGGTTGTCCAGGGTATGTCTGAGGACTTTTGGTCGACCCCTTCTATATGTTTCAGGAATTTTGGTTGACCCCAGGTTTTTATCATAAACAAATCCCCCAGAAAATCCTGGAGAAAATATTCTCCGGGTATATATAATTATGAACTCCTTGAGCATGTGAAACGAGGTGACTGTTAAAAAATTTTAAATGTACAATTCATAAAAATTTACAGCAGTGCCTTGCTATACAGCTTTTGGATATAACGGCTATTCCTAATTAAGAAAAAAAATCGAGTTACGAATAATTTGGAGAGCTTATTTTCAATGGTCAATTATACATTGTGTACAGTGTGTAACAGCAATTTAGTTGATGGGGCTTCCGCAATTTTCCTTAATTTGACTGTAATTTAGAGAAATATGAAATAACGTCATATTGGCAAATCTCTAAAATATGTCTGTACAGTATGGTACAGAAAGGATGGACCAGTGCCCATCATATCAATTTCATTTGTATGATCGAAATGACATTTCATGGATGTGTAGAATGGTTAGGAGCCCATCTACACATGTGATCGTGGCTGCCCTTCGACCAACCATTCAAGGTCACTGCGGCACAACAGCGTAAATTGAAATGTTGCAGAGAATCATAATACGCGACTAATTACGAAAGCAGATTGTAATTCAAATCATAATTACAAAGAATACAGGTGAAAGAAACATCAGATGGGTACATGTATATGAATATAAATATGCAAGCTTTCTTGTATAGCATACATAGTTGCAGTGTTTGCCCCCTTTAAGGGGCCACATTCAGGGGAGCACTTAATTGTATTTGTTAAAGGGTCTTAAACATTACACAACAAATATTAATTATTTTAACTTGGGGATTTCTAATGACAAATTAGCTTGTTTTAGATTTGCTGCACATGGTTTGCTGTGTTCTTCATAGTTTCGCTGTGAATTGCATTCTACAACATTCCAATTTACACTGGTATATACATCATATCCGGAAAATATATTTATTATTATTTGTGAAAAAAACCCGGGGTCAACCAAAATTCCTGAGACTTACCCTGGGTCGACATACCCGGAACAACCAAAGTTTCCTGAGACATACACTCTAAGGGCCGATTGCACCAACAAAGGTTAAGAATAACCTAAGGTTAACCTGCTTTATAACACTAGGTTAACCGATCTTTGCATTGCTCAAGCGTGGGTTAGGGAAAAATGGAGCGAAAGGTTAACCCAGCGAGTAGGCAAGGTTAACCTCGGGTTAATATTCTAGAATTATATGGCAGCCATTTTGTTTCTGCATGTTGGAACATGGGTTCTATAACCCTAGGTTGTTTTATCAAGGGTTAATTGGTGCAACACATTAGAGACCTCGAATGGTTGGTCCAAGGGCAGTCAAAACTACTTGTGTAGTTGAGCCCCTATCCATTCTACATGTTGTCATTTTTTGGCAGTCATGTTTGCAATTCGTTATTGTCAAGGCCGGGATCTCCTACAGTACTATAGGCCTATGGCTACATTTGCACATGTATAAATCTTCGCCCACTATATAGTTCACTGGATGTTGTATACTGATTAGGTATCAAACATCCCTCTAGGGAAAAGCTGTTGCTGCACTAATTGATGACAAACTTGGAGGGATTTCAAGGCGGAATCTGTTCATTACTGCATTGGCTAGCAATTTGACCAGCGGGAATATAAAGTTAATATGAACAAATATGATAAGAAAGGTGGGAATTATCTCACATGACATATGCTCAATTCATTACAGATGTACACATGATCCCTCAGCATTTTCTAGCATTGAGTTCGCCTTATAAAAGTACATGTCACTTTTCAAATTTTTATAAATGAAAATATACACTATTCCAGGAATATTTTTAGAACATTTTGTTACCAGCGTGAATTCATTTAAAAATTAATGTAAAAAATATCGAATTTTACGATTTTACTACTTGTTAAGCAATTTTTTATGCATGGGATAATATCATTTGTAATGTGAAAATAATATATTGATTTTTATGGATCATACAGTATATTTGGGGGGGGAATATTTAGAGGAAAAAAGATCCTGACAACCTTTGTCCTTCTTTGAGGATCCTACACTGATTTAGCTTTAGTAATGTGTTCATATAGAATGTTCATTTTTACGAATGAATATACATATATGTATTAAAGATTTGAAGAACTTTACAATGTATGAACAAAGTTCTCCAAACTTTCATATTTTAGAAACATGCAGTACATATAAAAAATGGCTAGAATCTTGTTAACATAGAAATTCTAAGCTATTCGCATGTGAAAAATCTCACTAGATCTCAGAGAAAATCTGTAAGATTATATGTGACTATATGAAACTTTAAAACATTCTAATAAGAACAACGTGACTTGCTAATGAGACTATGTGATACACAATGGGACCTAGTGAGACTCCAAAATCAAAGGGATTTTATTTTATGGAACTTTATGGCAAGAGTCCCTTAATAATAACATTTAATGAGTCTTTTATGAGAGCCCTCTTCAATAAAAATTTACTTAACCCTATTAAGGCCTTCACCCACAAATACCCACCTAACAATGAGATGATTGATTTTTTTCAGTATAGTGCAAGTATACATATTTTCTTCGATAATGTTATTTGTAAAACTGTATCCAAGTGGTCCATCTTTAAATTTATCACAAATTGGTTCACAAACATATGTTCCTGGTTTCTCTTTTTTGTCAAGTGTTTATAAAAATATACCTCTAATCACTATGTTCTAATGATCGTTCAACGATTCCAAAAATATAGTCTTCAAAGGCTCATCAAAACTGAATACACCAGAAGTTTTTGAAAACTGATAGCTCGTTTACCAAATTCACTTATGGCCGGTTTTACCAACGCTGGTAAAATCTGTGGTCAAGTAACCTGTAGTCAAACTTTGACCACAGTTTGACCTCCCGGTCAGTTGTTTGTGTTTTACCAACTGACCTCTGTTGGTAAAACCGAATCGGAGGTCAAACTGTGGTCAACTGCAGTTTGACCAGAGGTTAAGTTTAATCTTTGTTGGTAAAACGGGCCAGTAGTGCACTCAAAGGTTTATACACCAAAATAATGGCGAGCATCGAAGAACACAATATAGCATCAAATTCAAAAATAATAAATGGTCAATCAACCCTCCATATCAATAGTACTTCTTCGTAGAATTCCTACATAGCTTTTTTTTTTCTCTCGTTCTCAGTACTCTTAGCATCTGTCTTTTTTTGTTAGACATGAAATTTTCGGAAGCACTAGTCGATTTCAATAGAATTTAGAAATAAATGAAGATATGAGATATTTTAAGGCTTCTGGTTGTATCCACCCCTTGCAACGAGTGCAATTCAAACCTCACAATGGTGAGTTTTAAAGAAATGTTGAGCGCCATAGAAAAAGAAGCCATGTGTTGGTAAAGGCATTGAACACGGTAAAATGGATCGTAATTAGTTCTATTTCATGAGCTTGTAGGACATTCTGTCATGCATTTATGGAAAGTATGCACGGTTGTTGAACGTGAGCCACATTTCAATTTCGATCAATGTTGAAAATGCGGACACTTCAAAGTGGGTAGAGGCATAAAAAATATTTTGGAAATATCCACATACGTAAAGATAATTCAGTATACCTTTAGCAATTTGCTCCCAAAGTAATTCTAGTTATTTATCGTATTTTCTTGTTTGGCAAAACACAGCCTCTAATGTTTCTGAAAATTCATATCAGAGAGAACAATATGTATGACCCACATGTTTTGACGTTTATTGTTATCATCATTGTGTGCTCTTCCAATATATACCACTAGATAAATATATAACTACCATTATCTCTTACCAGATTCAAAACGTACATGTCATCAAAAATGAACAGTTATTTGTTATAAATATAGTTGGTATAAATTGAGCTTCATTATGGCGAATAAGTTCTTTGATACTCAGAATTTATTCTATTTATAGACTACTAATTGAAGTATACATCTTTGGCAGTAATTCATCTTAAAAGTTTCATGAAAACCAATATCAGTGCGAACAATATAATGTATGTTTGGCCTACACCTTTTGACTTCTTTTCTTTATTGTACTCTATACAATTGCCATTATACATGTAGCTTGCCAGCTTCAAACACGACATTTGATGCCGTTTCTGTTGTAATGCATTTAACCTAATTCACGGAAATAATAATAATAAATAACTTACTAAATTACTGCTTAGTTTTATGCAACATCAAATTTTACTTGATTGTGACGTCATTGTTCCAGGAAGCCATTAACTAATGGGTATCATCTTAAGATTTAATTTTGGAAACTGATCAGAACAAATGAAATGTACGATGACCTAGCAAAAATATTCTATTATTTGTATACATTTTTTTGCATTTATATACATGTATCATGTATGTATATTCCATTTCATGGAAATATGTTCTTAAAGTTTACCAGACCCTCTACAATAATAACCTTTACAGACATATTTCCATGAAATGGAATATACATACCCATATGGAAATGACAATATATTAAAAATATATAATGTTATAGTGTGAATATATTTCCAATATATTGTTGCAAAACAATATATATATATATTACAAATATATTTTGCACTAAATATATTTTCACAAAATATATTATTCATATATTTCTAATATACATTTTCTTAAATATATTTTCACAGAATATATTATACAAATATATTTCTTTCAATATTTTGTGCTAAGAATACAATAGCATTAACTAATTACATTAATTACACTATTACTTTTACAATTTTGTTAGAATACATGTAGAAGTTAGATATTTATGTATATTGTACAAATATTCTATATTCTTCATTTTAGTTTATTTTTATTATTACAAAAGATATAAATTAT
>JAQGCC010003063.1:0-16373 GCA_034698905.1 Xestoiulus laeticollis
GATGATAAATGCTCGTTGTAATGATACAGGTGTTCAGGTTTTACAAAGTGCTGTCGAAGGAAGGTTTTTATACTACTTGCAGATATTACAAAAAGTGTTAATTTAGAATACAAATAGATTTTTAAGCAACGGTTTCCATGGCACGTTCATATAATCTGAAATTTTGTCTAGATTATCAAACATCTGTTCAGTTTCCGAGATACAGTTGGTTTATCGTGTTTTTTTAAAACTGTTTTCACAAGAAATGCTAATCTCAATTCGCCTTTTGAATCTTTGAGTTTACCAAAATAACACAGTCGTCATCGAGGATATTAACGAACGCGACGTTTTGTTGCACAACAGTTAATATACAGGAAATAAACTTATAATTTTGAAATCTGATTCACGAAATCGTAGCGAAAATGGCTGAGGAAACTCCTAAATACACTAGCGAGGAATCTGAAAATAATGGGAGAACTGCAGGGAATTTTCTTACTGTTATTGGTGATAATCGGACATCAAATGAAGAGTTGCTAAACTCACTCGAGGACTTAAAAAAGTTTTTCAAAACTCAACCCAGCAGGTAAGGACCTATTCGTTTTTTTACCAATTTCTTATTTCATTTATGAATCATAAAGGGTTAATCCCACATGCATGGAAAACCTGGAATTGTCATGGAAAGTGGAAAGTTCATTCCAGGAAAATTTATTAGATTTTTAACTCCAATTATTTGTTTTTATTTATGTTAACTGTCATTTTATATTTACAGTAGCCTGACTAATTTTGGACAAAATGGGTTGAACAAATTGAGCCGTGTTTTGGAGCAAATTTATTACAAAACGTTCGTAAATTATAAACATATCTAGTTATAATTTTAGTGTAAATTATTCATTATGTAGGCCTCGAATTGCTAGGGGAATTCCCTAAGTGCTCGCGCCTGACATTTATCCCATATTATTGAAATATAAGGCAAATAAAATACTGGTACCGTAGATGCTTGTTTCTACTAAATTTTTGGCATTTTTAATTTATTGTTTCCAAATTTGAGTGAATAAAATAAACCCCCGGGTCATGTTCCTTAATTTTAAATAAGCCCCAAGTGTTTATAGAGTATTTACAGTACCGGCATATCAAATACATTTTTAATATTAAAAACTTGTGGTAAAATGTGTACAAAATTTCAACAAGGAATTAAGGTAAATTTAAAAAAAAAAACTTTTTTGACTCTTATATATTCCCTTTAGGAATGATTTT
This sequence comes from Xestoiulus laeticollis, assembly GCA_034698905.1. Lineage (NCBI taxonomy): Eukaryota > Metazoa > Arthropoda > Diplopoda > Julida > Julidae > Xestoiulus > Xestoiulus laeticollis. Next base: position 1,234 of record JAQGCC010003063.1, read on the forward strand.
CAACATTTTCACTCAATAGGTTTTTCTGAAATTCGATGTTTGAGTGGAGAAAAAAATATTATTTTAATTTCATTTAAGCAGGGATCTGGATGAAAACAGAGGAGAAAAGTTGCACCTTGAATGCATTAATTGCATTAAAGAATTGCTAAATAATACGGTAAGAACCAAGTTTTCTCTAATTAAGCTTATAAATTTTGATTGTTAAGTTATGAAATATAATTTATTTTTGCATTTGCAGGCTGGAATTCAATTGATTATTGCTAATAAGGGCGTTATTCTGGAATTATGCAAATCCTTGGATTACACTTTCCCATCCATAATGATTGAAGCTCTCGAAGCATTATCGGTGATATGTTTCCTAAACGATGGGTTTGTGTTTTTTTAAAAAAAGTGGCATTTACACGATGGCAAACATGTGCTTATCGAAATTTAATTTTTTATTTTCAGACACAAATATATCTTGCAGTCACTAACGGAAATTTACGAGGAACAAAAAGAATTTCAGAGATTCAGTTTGATTATCGATGGACTTTCTGTAAATGATGATGCTCTTGCGGTAAGAACCTGTAATTATATAGGACAAAAAAATATTCTAGTTTCATTTTGCTAAAATGTTGCTTATTATTTTCTAGTGTTCGTGTTGGAAATTTACAAATGCAGTCATTAATTCATCAAATAACTTGGATTTAAGGCTTCATTTAAGAAACGAATTCATGAGAACGGGATTAAGAGATGTCTTAAAAGATATAGAAAAGGTAATAAGACTAAATTGTGATCATTTTATTTCCACATCCATTTTCATAAATTTTAGTTAAAATGTAATTTCCTTTTCTAGGTTTAGTTAAGATAATAAAATTTAATGGATTTTTAGCTTAATTCTTGCCATTTCACGAAAATATATGTCAATATAATAACTTCGTACCAAAAATTAAGCCATTCTTTGCTCATAAAAACGTTATTACCACTAGTAAAATAATTGGACGGCTTTCTGATTTAAAAATTACGACATTTTTAAATCAATTTTTGATTGGCTATTTTTTGATTTATTTTGATTGCTCAGAAAATTACCTAAACATGACGTCATTTTGAAACATAAGACTCAAGTAGCTTATTTTTGGTCATAAAAACGCCATTATGGATAATTAAATACTTCGACAAAATGACGTGAAATAATGACGTCATTTTTTATAGACCAATTTTTATTAAGTAAATTACAAAAACATTACATTATTTTGGCGGCATGCATGTGTTGATTTGTGACATTGGAAATGAATTCCTCAACTTTGGAAACGCTTTAAAAAATTAATGTTTTTATTTAATTATTTTAAGGGAATTATTCAATATCGCAGTAAAGAAACTGAGATGCAACTGAATATATTTCATCGGTACCGAGAGAATGACTGCGACAAGATTTTTAAGAGATTTGACAATTTACGCTTTCAATTCGAGTATCCTTTAGTTTTCATACCTACTTTTTCTTATTAATTTACACAAAAATTGAATTTGATTCTTAATTTCAATACTAATAACAGAGAGATAGATGAATGTTTTGAGCTAATCAAAACCTCTATTTTGGACACGGAATGCGAACCGCTGCTTTTGTCCATTTTACAACACCTGATTTACATTAGAGATGACCCAAAAATTAGGTGGGGTTCTTCAAATTTTTTACATTTTTTAAAATTTATTCCATAATTATTTGCAATATTTAATATCGATAATAGGGTAGCATACTATCGCCTCATAGAGGAATGCATTTCCCAAATTGTGATACATCACAGCGGATGCGATCCGGATTTCCGAACATCTCGGAAAGTGACCATATACGTACATCCAGAAATTGGTGAATTTAAGAATTATGCAATTTTTCAATGGCTTTCCAAATTTAATTTAAATTGATACCGCTTGCAACGCCATCTACCTAAATCCGCTTCCGAGTACTTTCACAACACCTTATCTTGTGTTTGCTTTAGGACAACTACCACCTAAGGATGATGAAAACAAGGAAAACAATGGGGAAAATGTTTACCAGAAAATTGAAGAAATCGTTTTGGCAAAGCAGGCGTTGGAAGCCAAAATCTCTGATTTGGAAAACGAATTAAAAAAATATCGGACAAATGGCCAGCGACTCTCGGACGCAAGTGGCAATCGGATATATTTTAAAAAACTGAGAATGTCCGATGGAAAAATCCTGTCTTATTCATGTGTCATTTGCATTTTTATATTTTCAGGAGACGCAAATTTCTAAGAAAGTGCAATTTAGTTGCATAACCACCAATATTCCTGATTCGGAAACGATGGCTTCAGACCATCCGACCAAAGTGGAAAATGGAAAACTGAAAAATGTAACACCCGAAAAGCCGTACGAAGCCCGGCCGTCTTTTTTGCACAGCATGAGATTTCGATCGAAAAGTTGTAGCGGAAATAACGTTCGGCAGAAGGATGTTGAGGAAAAATCTAAGAAGGCTAAAGAGGCTGCCGAGAAAGCCGAAAAAGAAAGGCTAAAGAGAGAGGAAAAGAAACAGGTTCTGCAGAAAGCTGGAAGAGGTTCGATATGTCACATTACACGTGACTGATTTCTGGGGCTGATGTTCTAGCAGACAAATGCAATATAACAAAATTCCTTCTTTCGTAGCTGCTCGTCAGTCTAAAGTCGATCGCTCGATAGCCAGGAGGAGCGCACCACCAGTCGGTGAATTTGAAGACATTCAAGTTTCAAACGGAAGCTGCTCAGACTCAAGTTCGGCGTTGAAAACAGGCCCGTTGAGTCCCGCGAAATTGACGAACGATGAAACCGGGAAAAATAAGCCACGGTGGCACTGATAAAAGACGGCGTTTGGCGTTATTGTCTGTGATACGATGCTGAAAACACTTCCGTAAGTTTTGTTATAAATTAGCATTAGCTGCAATTTAAATCTCTAATCGTAAGGTTCCCTTACAAGTTGTAAAAAGTTGGGATGGATCAGACACAGTGCCGTCTTTACGTATGGGCACAATGGCACATGATTTTAGGGGCCTACACAGGTCGGGTGCACATTAGTTATAAGGGATCCAGTACATTGCTGTGCCCAGGGCCTTCAATGTTGTTAAGACGGCACAAATTCATAAGATTGAAGCGGTTAGCCTTCGTCCTGTTAAAAAAATATAATTAATAACATTTTAAAGATAGTTTATTTAATAAAAAAATCATGTAGTTCACCCTGCAAACTTAGATTAATTGGAAAAAAATGTTTTAAAGAGGAGGAAAGGAACTGAGGCTCGGGATTTTCATGAAGTACTTGCAGGCGAATATGCAAGTGAGATGACGGGACTGTTTTTATTCCGGTTGTTAATATCTTTAATTAGTTGTAGTACGCCGATACGAAATTCCAACTTGTCGTCCTCGGACATTTTTCTTACGGATGGCGTAACCGAAAGAAAGAATGCTTCGTCCTCGTTAGGTGCAGTGTTCTTGCCTGACGAGGATTTCTTAAATTCCCTGTGAACATCTCGATGCAATCGTGTCCTTTTTCGCAAACTGTACGCTTTATTAGAATCTACGTAAGGTTCGTTTTGTGATTCCACTTCCGTCCCATCTTGTTCTTCGTCTTCAGTGTCCAGCGATTGCTGCGAGTCTTGAATACCCGATGCGTAATCGTCTTTTTGGGCAATTTTCATTAAGAACTGAAGATTGTCGTGGTAGATGTATTTCCTAGTAGTAGGCTGACCAGATCTTTTTTTTACTGATTTCATGAAAGAATCCCGAACATTCTGCCATTTACTGCAAATAACTTGGCCTAAAACATAAAAAAGAATGCTAGAAATATTACAGTATATACCAATTTATTTTAAAGTTGTTTTAAATCATGAACCGAAAGGTCGTGTTACTGCCTAAAAAAATGTGGTTTTTTGATTTGAATGTTCCATACTTTAAGTATTTTTACTCCCGAAAAAGTGCAGCTATTCTGCACTTTAGGATTGTAAAATAATAGCACTTTATAGATTTTTGCAATTAAAAGGGTTGCAAGCCAGAATAAGCCTTTTTTTTCTAAATTATTTTTTAATTTAATTTTGGAAACTATTAGTAACAAATGGAATGTACGAGGACCTAGCATAAAAATTCTTTGTTTAAAATTTCCATTTCATGAGAATTCTTCTGTAAAGTTTATAATTGTAGAGGGTCTGGTAAACTTTCCGGACACATTTCCATGAAATGGAATTTACATATAGGCCTACATAAACAAAATATTTATGCTAGAAAATTAAGTGCAGCAGAAATATTCTGGATTTGAATATTTCACACATTTACAGTATTTTAATTACTCCACTTGTTGTTAAATAATGGCACTTTACTGCAATATTTTCAAATACTAATTTAAATAATAAAAAATATAAATTAATTTGATTTACAGTTTACACAGATTTACAGATTACAGTATATATTAATATATATAATTACTTTACCTGTTTTATATTGTTCGCTTTTGTCCATTTCATAATAGTCACTATCTAAATAGGCCCAAATTTCTCTCCAAGCCAACCGTTTCTCAACTTTATCTTTAAAATTATCCGTAGTTTTATCCCATATACAAGGCCTGCACTCGACTAGTTCAATTAACGTGACAACGTCATACTTAAATCTACTCATTTTCAATAATAACAACAAATATTACAGAAAAATGGGATGAAACGTGAGTTACACACTAAATTATCTGGTACTAACACGTTTAGACATGAAAACTTTAAAATGGAACAACGGCAATTATAATTTGCCGGACGGACAATTTTGACGGACCGACTTTGTCTGCAAACATCCGTTTTTCCCCAAAAAAACATCCGGTGCCGGAGACAGGTCCGATTTTGACGTCGTCGTTGAAGGCCTATACAACGATTTTACGGAGTCTCACTAGTGCCTATATACTTTATCATTATTGTTGCGGCCATTCTAGGGTTCCGTATATTTTTCATACGTTCGAAGATTTTGAGATTTTTAACAAATTTTACAGTACTTAAATTTATTAGAGTAATAATTCTTTGTTTATCGCTCGCGCATGAAGTGAAATTATGAGTGATAAAACCAGAAAATTTGCATTTTTATCATTACGGTTCTATAGTTCGGGCATGATCTATAGATGTAGACATGTTCGGGTTTTATTAAAATGGCCAAGAACGCTCGCAAAGCACGCTGGGAAATAGAATAAAAAAATGGCGTCTGGTAGGTTTATTCGAAATCGTCTGCTGTTATAAATATTTCACATTTTTCCATATTTTTATGAATTATTTACACTTGTGTATGATAATGTACAAATATAAGACAGCATGGTCATCGGTGAATTGCATTTTTAACCTTTTTAACACTTTACAGAACCTCCAAAAGGCTGGAACGATCCACCTGTGTTGTCCTATGATATTGCATCTGACAGTCCATGTAGAAAGACTCAACTAAATAAAAGAATACCATTTCCTAACTCAGGTACAGTAACATATTTTATATAACAGCATTGTGCTTAGTAATTGATTTTATGTGCAAATAAATTATGGCGATACAATCAGGAGAGATTCATCTTAATTAATTCACATAGCATATGAATCATACATGTAGCTAATGGGTTTTGAAAACATGCTATGGGCTAAATTCTCTACGCAACTAATGAACACAATTTCTGATAATATTAGGTTTATAGTTGATTTCCATCAATCAACCTCAAATCAAAAATTAATTCTATATTCTAATCAGGGCTCAAAATAGTGACAATGACAGTGAATTGTTATCAATTTTCTTTATTTGCTAGGTGTGTCGAGCTCAAAAGCCGCTGCCACAGATTGTCCTCAAACTAATAACCAAAATCAGTCAAGTGATTCTTCCACTAATTTTCCATTAACACAATTACCGCTGCCGCCACCTCCTTCGCTGCCTGTCGGTAATCCAGAAACCCTAGTATCGAATAGGATCGAAGAAAGCGTAAATGAAGAACTCCCGCAAAACTGCGATCTTCAAAAAGACACTTTATCCGTACTAAAAAAATGTTTGGCGTCGTGCTTAAAAACATTACAGGTATTTATTAAACTCATTTTTAGTGTGCTTTCTATCCAGTGACGGCCTTAATTACTGCAGGGCCCAGTGCAAGAAAAGCGGTCACTTAGAACTGGTCATTAGTGCGGCTACCAGCACGGAGCTCGCTATGACTGCACTGGCGCACTCCCTGAAAGTCGGCACTAGCTGTCGTAGCAAAAACTCATACATGCATATTGCTCAAGATTGTGCTTAACCATTTTCGTACTCTTTGTTAAATTTAGAAACGGACTGCAGATGATATTGAAAGGAGGCTTGGTATTCTAACTAATATGTGGAATGAAGGCAAACTAAACGAAGATGTTCAATCTAGGATGTACAAGTTCAGTCGAGGTAATTTGTAATTTTAAAGTTTCGCTTTTCCAAACGTCTTTATTTTTTTTTTCTAATTTCACCATTTTTATAGCCTTGTATAATGGAGATTACGAACAGGCGAATAATATCCACTTGTCCTTAATAGTTGATCACGTTAGTCAGGTAAGCTATTTTTGAAATTTTTGAAACGCCAAATCTTCTGTTATCCAATAATGGGGTATCATAATACCCCATTATCCCAACAAGGTATTTTGTTTTTCGTGTATAGGTGAGTCCATGGATGGTCGGCGTTAAACATTTAATTCACGAATCGAGAAAAATTGGATTGCATTTAGCCAACGACCAATCTTCTTCCGAGACGCCATTATCAGAGTAACAGCCCTTGCTTTGAAACGACAGATCCGTGAAATATGTATGTACTAAATAACAACTAAGCTCATTAAATTGTAACAAAATTTTATCTCATTTAAAATTTTGTACATGTGGAATGCACGGTTCAGTAAGTGCAAGCTTTACAAAATACTTTGTCAAGGTTCTGACAGATTAAATTTTTTCAACCGTGATGACTGTTTCATCACATCGCTTTTGTGGGTTTTTAAAATTTGCATAACAAAAGTGTTTAAATTCGTAATCGCATTACGAACTTCCTCCTTTTGGTGATGCCGCAAACCTAATTTATATTTGATTTCCAAATGCGGTTAATTGCATCATCGATGACTGTTTCATTTAGACTTGTTGGCTTTATTTTTTTGAGCTTCTTTTAAAAAACTGATAACATCTGGCGATTGCAGCAATGCCTGAAATAGTAAAAAAAAATCAGTTGTACTCAAATGGGTGATTCAGTGGAGGAATGTTTAAAACAGGGTTTTCCAAGCTTTTTGAGCTATGGTCCAAAAGTAATAATAGAAATTAAACAACATACTCAAATCTTTACCCATCCCATTTGCCAAAACCAAGAAAAAATTGCAGATAATTTCGAATTTACACATTTTGATATAAAATTAGGAATTTTGGGAATTCAAGACAAGAAAAAATGAGGCTTTCATAATTTTAAGTTAAAAATGTTAATGGAAAGTTGAATGAAAAGTCTTGGGTTTAGCATCATCTCCTAATTAAGGTATACAAACATGGTCGAAAATCGCTACAGGAATGGACTCAATCAAGAATCATTCTGGAATAGGATTTTCCTGAAAATGGGTACAATTAACCCTTCGATCCTATCCCATGGCCTTTATTGGCTGAATATAGGGTAGCCTACAGAGTTGAATGTCTGCATGATGCGATGCTTCACTATGTTTCTATCCTAAGGGATAGTCCTAGTTTTCCCAGAAAACATTCTGTATGTACCAATTTCTTTTCATTTAAAACTTCGTCTAAAATCGAGTTGCTGAGCATCAAAGATCCAGCCATGAAGCTTCCACCAGATGCACTTTGACCCTGCTGCAGCTGATGGACAGGCGAGGAGGCGTTGGATGGCCCTCCTTGGCTGCTGGTGGCTCCTAGATCGTTGTCATCTCTCTCTATCTTTATGTTTTCCACATTCATAGGCGAAATTGTCTTTTGCTCTTCGTAATTATTCCCTGAATTTGGATCTGTGCAGCTGCTGGAATACTGCTCGCTTATATTGGCCATTCTGTGCTGGACGTGGGCTGAAAGACGCTGCTTGACCTTCGAACCCTCTTTGCATCGGTTTTGGACGTCCGAATCCGTCATTTTAAACGGTAAAACATAATAATGTTCATTTTTAAAAATCTGTGTTTCTCACAGCTGTTTTTTTATAAAACTTTTGTGCCTTAAAAAGCGTCCTTTTTGCAGACCAGTGAGACCACTTTAAACTAGATAGGCTATGGTAGATCGGTAGATAATGCTTTTAGCCTTTTACGCCTTTTGAAAGGAGGGCACGAAATTGGACCAATGAGAACTAATGTGCCAATCTACAGGCTGCTGCCCTCAAGAGGCTAGCAAAATTGAATTTGCCACTAGGGGCGCGCGAAACATGAGGAAAAGGAAAATTTAAAATTGTTTTCATGGGAGTTTCCACCATTTTCTAAATGAAAATGTTAGAAAAGTAGTTTTTTAGAAAAGAAAAAATTAATTATTTTCGTTAATTTGCAGTTTCACTTTGCTTTTGATTTTTTCCAGTTACACAATTCAAATTTAATTAAATTTATTTAATTTTTATTAAATTTATTAAATACAGTGTAGTTTATAAAATTCAATTATGCTTAAGTTTCTTATAACAAAATTGTGAAATAAACCCAGATCTTCTGGATAAAATAATTATATCCGGTTTTCTTAATTGCAAATTTAGCTTTAATCACGAACATTGTTTTAAAATTATGTAATTGAGAACTATTACGTGGTTTATTGAGAAAATGTGTTTTTTGTGCGAAAAAGTTATACATGTATAGCCATTCATCATGTAAAATTAATTTCTAGGACGTCTTTATGTCGATAAGATGTAATTATTTTTGTTTTATCTTGATCTTAAGCTATAATTTTACTAAAAAAATGTCCCCAAATTTGAACACAAATTTTAGTTTCTTATTTTTGTAAATTATTAATACGATGTTAGTGCAAAACACAAAATTTCTTACCCTAATAACCTCTCAAGATCATTTCATAATTAATTTCAGTTTTTATTATTTGAAATTTGAGTTTGGACAATAGTGGGTTAATCTGTTTACAAACCATGTATGCAGCGCCCCTAGCGGCGTTTTCATATTACGTTAGGCCCTATTGAAACGCATAGCCTCAATTAAAGATAGGCGGGCTATCTCTAAAACCCGATATCAAAACAAGAATTTGTTATTTTCAAGTTTGCGATCCAAACCGTCAGTCGCAGTTTTACTTCGGCGTCGAAAAGAGTGATTCGGGATTGATTCGACGTGGATTTTATTAAATTAAACAGTGTTTATTCACCAGTGTCTATTTTGAATAATTGATGGCGCCAAATGCTATTCCGTGCTATACAAAAGGGTGAAGCCGAAAACAAGATGGCGGATAACAGGTGGAATGTGCGCCAAACGGGAACGAATGGAAAGTGGAATTAATTAAATCCAGAGACGAAAATCAACAGTTTAGTTGAAAGTTGTGAAAAACAAGTGTGTGGGGAAAAGTACTTCATTTAGACGGACGAGGTAAAAACCGACATTTTTAAAATACGTTCATAGAATTGATAGTTGATAAAATGCCGCTCCCCCTACACTATTACCTTCTAGTGTTCCAATAGCCTACATAACATTTTTAACTTGTTCATGTTTGCCTCTTATAAATATTTTAGTTCGTAATCTGATAAAATAGTTGAACAGTTAACTGTTTATCTATCCCACTGTATTCGTGATCACTTTTGATCTAAGCCGCGGTGATTATGGCTAAAATGATAATGTGAATTAACCTAAAATTTGAATTTTTTGGCAACTTTTTAAGTTTCTGTAAAATGTATAAAACAATACAATTTTCCTCTTATCGTAAACAATTCCATGAAAGGGCGTTAAGGAAGTGGCTATTTTCAATTTCGTTCATTAAAACGGAAGTGGTTTACCTAAGTTTTGAAACTCCCCCAAAGCTATGTTTGAAATTTGATGTAGCCTACATTTCTTACATGTACATGTAATATTATATAAAAAATTGAGCTTAGATCTATATTTAGCTGGCAAATGCAATTGAAAAATTGTACGTATTTATAGTTTAAAATACTGGTATTAATGTAGTATTTATTGCTGGCAAATTAGTTATCTGTTAAGCTAGCTATTTGCTAGGAATTATGTTTTGATTTGAAGTGGGTTTACATGTTCAGTAATCGATCCACAGGTTTTATACCAGGGACTTTGAATACGCTGAATTGTCAGGGAAATTGGATAGACCTTGAATAGCAGGATAAAAGTGATTTATTTTGTAAGAGTCTGAGAAATTCAACACAAATGACATTGTGAATTTTGTGATAAAAGCATGATTTTTGGATAGATTTTTGCCCAAATATCAAAAATCAGTTTTATGCTTATTCAACATGCCGTTTCAAAATGTATGCTTTTATTATAAAATGCACAAGAATCGTCTATTTCGATGTGTTATCTACCTACTATCAGTACAGGAATCAAGATTTGGCAAACTTTGCCAGCCCTGCATCTATAAATATGGGTAATTTCCCTTTAAACTCATTTTAACATCATTAGTAAATAAAGATCGACGTGTTTTTTGTCTACTCTACTACATGTATTTCATGATAAATATTTGCTAACCTACTAAATATAAACGTAATTTAATTAATGTAGATGTGTTTCGAGTCAGAAAAACTTTTTTGTGTGATACCAAGGTAGACATTTGCAAAACATTGCAAATTGAAACCTAAAACAACTTTTTTGAGCAATGAGACGAGAAAATATTAGGCATATTGTCATGTTTTCAGTCAGGGAAAATTATTATAAAACTGGATAAGTGAGGGAAAATTTCATTTCAGTGGGACAACATGTTTAATAGCAAAAATATGTGTAGGTTTCTACTGTATGATATCAAACTTCAGTAAAATAAGGTTAGGTATGTTATCAATTATACCTACCTAAGGGGCAAGCATTCGCATTTTGTTGTATCCATGGGTGGTATTTCATGCCAAAAATGCAAATGGCATTTTATCAGTGAACTAAAAACTTAAGTTTTTGGCTTTACGATGACTTCCTCAGATTTGAAGTTGGTTGTGGTAAATGTTGCCAAAAAAGATTACTTAAAGAGTGGGTGTGGCAAATTGACATTTTGATCTGTGATTGTTCACGTGTTTGTTTTAATCCTGCATTAAATGAATCAAAGGAGGTTTTTGTTACAAGCCCACTTGAACTGCTTAGTGTATTATAAAGGAAGCATTAAGGAGGGCAATTTTGTAACCCTATTCATGGTGTATTTCAGGAAATCAGGGAAAATTGTTTTAAAAACTGGTAAAATCAGAGATGTTGAAAATTTCATTTCTGGGATAGCCCCTTCTATATTATTAGGTGTTCTGGTACCAGAAACTCGATCTGTTCTTTATATCGAGAGCCAACTGTATTTTACCACTGGACCTCTCGGTATAACGAACAGTGTGACTGATTCCGACCAAAATGCATATCTCCAATGCATTACATGTAGCCTCTCGGTATAACGAACAGTGCCTGATCCTGACCGCAATGCATATCTCCCATGCATTACATGTAGCCTCTCGGTATAACGAACAGTATGGCTGATTCAGCCTCAAAATGCATTTATCTTCCATGCATTATATGTAGCCTCTCGGTATAACGAACGGAATTAAAGGTCCAGAAACAATGCCTATCGCTCTCATGTGTAAAGCCTCTCTGTATAACGAACAGTGACGGTTCCCGACAAAAATGTATATCTCATGCATTACATATACATGTACATGTACATGTATAATCCATGATATATGTAGGCCTATAGCGAACGCAGTGACTGGTCCCGACCACACTGCCTATACCTCTCATGTATTAGTCTCTCTGTTATATGAACGAACGTCCCATCCCTTTGGCGTTCATTATATCGAGAACCTAACTGTCCCCTTCTACTACTTTTCTACTGATCTATATTTCTATCATTAGAAAGTAGCACACATTTTGCCTGACAAATTGCCAGACGTTGTGTCTTGTCTCTTTTGCCAGGTTTAGGAACCTAGTTTTCAACCCATGTTCAACCATTTTTCATAGGCTGAAATTTCAATGTTTTTTGTGCAAGTTTCTCATAATCATTTCAATAAATATTAAACAGCTGAACCAAAAAGCGTGACATTGCCTGGCTTTCTTCCAAACCTGTACACATGTACATGTGAATAACTGAAAATGTCACTATAGGCCTGCTATAACATGATTTAACGAAGGCTAACGGCTGGCATTATAATATGGAAAAGCCATTTCATATTTACTGATTATTTCCTAGGAGATAGCAAATCAGGACCAATTTAAAGTCTAAATTCGATGCCTGATCCAGTTTTTTTTGCTATAGGCCTATTGCTTTGAAGCATGTGATATGGCTTACCGTGGGTTTAAGGTTTTACGATTGCCTGATTAATTACTATTATAAATCGAACGCTTCAATAAGCTTTACTAGGATGAAATCATCTATCGATTACGTTTGATGCACCATTTCCTGATGTTTCATCCTGGAATTGCCAGGGAAAATGTGATTTACATTTGTTAGACTTGTTGGAACATTGAAGGAAAAGTGCTTTATTTGCAATACTTCAAACAGTCAGGGAAAAGTGCTTCATTTGTAAGAGTTGGAAGAGTCAGGGAAAAGTGCTTCATTTGTAAGAGTTGGAAAAGTCAGGGAAAAGCGATTCTTTTGTAACACTTGGAAGAGTCAGGGAAAAGTGATTCTATTGTAAGACTTGGAACAGTCAGGGAAAAGTGATTCATTTGTAAGACTTTGAAGAGTCTTGGATAAGTGCTTTATTTGTAAGATTTGGAGCAGTCAGGGAAAAGCGATTCATTTGAAAGACTTGTTTAGGAAAAAGTAATTCATGTGTAATTAAAGTAGGCCAAAGGAAAAAGTGATTCATTTCAAAGGGCCAGGGAAAAGATGATTTGTAAAATTTGATACAGTCAGGGAAAATGTATTCCTTTAGAACAGTCGAGGAAAAGCGATTCATTTGGAAGACTTGGTTAGGAAAAAGTCAGGGAAATGTACAGTGTAATTCATGTGGAAAAGTAGGCCTCGGGAAAAACTGGTTTATTTTTAGACTTGAAAGAGTCAGGGGAAATGTATTCATTTATAACAGTCAGGGAAAAGCGATTCGTTTGGAAGGGTCAGGAAAAAGTTGTTCATTTGGAAGACTTGGAAAAGGTTTGGAAGGGTCAGGGAAAAGTGGTTCATTTGGAAGACTTGGAAAAGGTAATTTATTTCTAAGACTGAAGAGTCAGGGAAAATTGTTTTAAAAACTAAAGTTCTACAATCTACATTATGGGGAACCCTATAAAAACCTTTCTAGCAAAAATGTGTAAAAATGTACTGTGTGCCTCTAGGGATTCAACTTTTAATTACATGTAGTTTTAGATGATCTCGGAATGTGAGGATCCTGAGGGACACCTGTTTTTGAATCAACCTTTTGTTGCCCTCTCAGAAAATAATCAAGGTCGTTTTGAGAGGGTGGAAAAAAAGGCTGAATGAAACGGTAAATAACGAGCTGACGTTGAATAATGTATATAAAAAAAGTTAACGTAGGACTGAGTCATAATGTTATAACGAGAGGCTGCTTGAAAGGGTTTGGGGGTCTAGCTACAGTAGAATTGTAGAACCGGACCAATTGAGAATTTCAGATCCCCATATAGGCTACCAGTGAATGTCTGATTACGAAATCTTATTAAACTAGAAAACAGGATACAATTGGAATTGGAAGTGGATGTGTGCGGACTTGACATAGATTTTCATTTCACCAGAACCGAGTTTGCTCTTGATTCGCTTGATTGTTAGTTAGCTCCATAATGGCCACCCACGAGGCTTTTCTAGGTCTAGGACTTTTACCCTTAATCTTATCCTGTTCTACAGGGCTTTCTTAAGCTCTGATTTTATCTCGTTTGCATAATTTCTTTATAGTCCTGAGGGATTTTCTGCTGTCTTACAAATATTACAATTGCTTAGTGTTTAGTGGCTTAAATCGTGATTACATGCAAGTTAATATTAAGTGTTTTTAGGGTCTTAAGGCTGAACTAAACACCCCCTTTCCTATGGGTAAATTTCTTGACGAGCCCAGCGTCTTTTCTAATTGAAGTTCTGGGGAAAATAAATTGTTAAAAATTGTGTTTTCATAGATCTAGGGCACAGAAACAATGTTTTTTTTTTTTATGAAAATGCCTGGTTATTTTTAAAATTAATAAATAAGATTTTTTTAAAATTTTGCGGGTGTTTTGCATGATCTTGCTGCCACCTGGTGTCAGCTCCCTGCAATTTATCGTCGCGTTTCACAAAATTTGTTGATTACTTGCTTAATATTAAAAAGAGGTTAATAAAAATGCATCTGTGCCCTAGCTGGATAAATAATTCATGCTTTAAAATTAAAATACACACATTTACTGGTATTATTAATTTGCTGATCTCGATACAAAATTATAATTTTTAAAAACGCCTGTAGCTGACACCAGGTGGCATCAAATACAGCTACGTGAGATCCCCGTGAAATTCAAGGGCCATTTTCATAAAAAAAGCATGGTTTCTATGCCTTAGATCAGGGGTCGGCAGTGCCGACTTTACAACAACGAAGGCCCATGGGCACACAACACACTGGGCTCCTGCCGACCCTATGAGCTGTAAAACTGATTCACATTTATGCCAAAATCAAGACAAAATTAACTGTGTTTTTAGCACAGATTCATAATCTGCAAAAATTGGGCTATCTTTATTTAAATTTTTAAAATGGGCTCCAATTCTGGCTATTTTAGTGATGCAGATTAGCAAATAATTGTGTATTTTATGATGAAAGCATGATGTTTGGATGTTTTGTGTGTATAAAACTGATTAAGACCTGGCCCTGGATAGCCCCTGCATGGTCCCCCTGTAAGAAGGGTGGGAACCCTTTTAAAAAGTTTAAATAGGGACCCCAATTCTTTTTTGTTTACAAATTATGAATCTGATGCGCTAAAAACAGTCAATTTTGTCCTAAAAGGTCCTAAATATTTAATATGAAAGTGTTTGCCATTCTGTGCTATAATTCCTATATATATGTTTTCGAAGAAAATGTCCTATAATTCCTATATTTTTATCCCTAAAAGTGGGTGGGATACCTGGCATTATAATG
>JAQGCC010003064.1:0-16367 GCA_034698905.1 Xestoiulus laeticollis
ATTATCTGATTATTTATCAATGGCAAGAATCTTTTTCATGAAATGTTCAGATATTTTTTAAATTAATAAATAGAAATAATTTTTAAATTTCGCGGGCTTTTTGCAGGATTGCATAAATACACCCAGCAATACAATTGCAAAAAAAAGTGTTATTTATTAATTTAAAAAATATTTGAACAGTTTCATGAAGAAAAATTGATCGTCTGCGCCCTAGATAAATGTGTAATGTAACACATGCATGCCCTATGGTTACTAGAATCCGCACATATCACTTTCTATTCAATTGTGTAATCACATTTTTCTTCGCTGCTTTCAAATTTGAGATATCCAAGAGGATCAGACATATGCCTCACAATAAATATGCTACAGCCACATAAATTACCTCGTTGCCAACTTAAACACTTCAGTCGCACAAGCAGCTAAAATGATAAAATAGGGATTTGTTGAATGAGAAGTATCAAGTTGTGTTTGAGTTCAAATTATGAGGCAGATTTTAAAAAAGTGTTATGTTTGTTAATATTTGGAGAGGCAAGCAATCAAGTTTTATCTATAAATTTTGGCAAAGAGATACCTGCTATAACTGCATTTGTGGATGCAACTGCTGGAATAATATGCTTTATAACACCTGAAATATAATTATTTTCTATATAAATTCCATTTCTGAACATTTATTTCTATTAAACTCGCACATCTGCGTTCACCTGCCTTGTGTTAGGCGATACGTCACACCAGAAATGTTATATTCCTTTGCCCTTTCCAATGCCTTTTCGTAAACCCATTGCAAGTGGTTTGGATTATCTCCATCTATAGGCGTTCCTTCTGCAATGCACAAAAATGTTTATTTAATTTGGAAACTGATAGGAACAAAGGAAATGTACGAGGACCTAGCATAAATATTCTATTATTTGTTTAATTTTTTTGTTTATGTATATTACACTTCATGGAAATATGTTCGTAAAGTTTATCATTGTAGAGGGTCTGGTAAACTTTACTGGACATTTCCATGAAATATAATATAGGCTACATATATTTAAACAAATGATAGAATATTTATACTAGATCCTCGTACATTTCATTTGTTCCTAACAGTTACTAAAATTAAATTAAAAAATAATTTAGAAAAAAAAAGCTTATTCTGGTATGCAACCCTCTTCAGTAAATTTTATAAAATGTATGTTGCATATGTTAGCTTGCCTCCAAATTGCTGCTCCTTGGGCCATAAAAGAATTCTGACATACTCGATGCAGTGTTCTGCCAGTCTTGGTGTGTGTGCAATGGTGCACAGTGGGTAATTGATCTACAAAATTGTGACTTGAAAATGTAAATAGTGAACTAAAACATTTTCAATAAATGTATTAACAGAGAAACCTACCTGAGGTGGATATAAATCTAATGTGCATTCTATGCAAGCTGTTAAACCAGGCAGAATTACTCTGGCATTTCCTTTAAAGCCTTCTGTTCCACCATCAACTAAAGGAATAATGCTAGACTGGTCCAAAACACCATCCTCATAGTTTAACATGCTTACCTATTAAGAAAATCAAAAGTTTGTCATGAAATCTGATTACTGTCTTAATTAATAAATTGATTTATTATTTTGGTTTTCTGTACCAATAAGCCATTAATCCACCGTCTTGCCACAATGGAATCAAGTCCACTTATTATAATATGGAACTCTGAAAACGTTAATTTGAAGAAATAAAGTGGTTGTTCATCTTCCCTTCAAAAACGAATTTGCATATAGAGCACGATTGCAAACGTCAACTTACGTCTATAGAATGCATCATCGAAATCTTGAATTTTTTTGTGATATCTTAGGCGAAGAGTTAATCAAAGATTTCTTATAATTGCGATTTTATGCCTATCACTACTCGTGCCGTTGAATTACATGTATAAATAGTGCTAGCCAACACTATCTAAATTGAATCTAAATTTGATTACGATTGATGAGGATACGGTATTACTCTACAACCAGGGATTCTGGTATTGATGAACTCTGCTGCCACCAGTGCCTTTGGTTTATCAACATCAGAAACTCTGTGATGATAATCATAGACATGTTAATAACTGAGATTTATCAATGAGTTTAGACATGAATACTAAGTGTCTACCTGAACAAGAACTGTCTATTCAGATTTGATAATTCAATTGTGTCCATGTCAATAACATGAATATTTCGGAATCCTAGCATTGCCTACAAATTAAAAATGTAGTGATAAAATAAGTGTTAATCCCTAGCGTTACTACTTTATCTGACATCACATTTTCTTACCAAATCTTTTAAAAGTTCACAACCTAAACCTCCAGCACCTATCACTAAAATCTTGCAAGTTTCTTGTAAGAAATCCAGCATCTGAAAAGAGCAACGCATTCATGTGATTACTGGGCTGCAGTGTATTTATTAAATACATGTACAGTTGAATAATCATTTGCCATGAAAAATTATAGTTTGGGCTTTATAAAGCATTATTATCTAAATGGTACCTCTGAACTGGGTTCGAAATCTGGGTGAGTAAATGGTCCACCTCTCTCCAGAAATTTCCTCACATGATTCCAGCGACCTAGCCAATCGCTGTTTTCTGCTGGCATTCTAAAGGAATTTCTCATAATCAACATGTGATATTATCATGACACATGACTAGCTAACATTCACTGCATCAGCATCAAATTAATATGTTGATAAGTACCGGCCTCTGTTGGAGTGCGACCAATGCAGCCGGCATGCCGACCGGTGGATTGTTATCAGATTCAGATTTCACGACAGTTAATTCGGCGCGCGGCATATTTTGGTCTAACCGAAAATAACTTAACACATTAGCATACTGTTTCATATAAATGAAATTTATTACTTATTGCAAAGGTGCCCAGTCGACGCGCAGATTGCTTACCGTGCATGCAACCACACTGGTAATACTAGTTTGGGAAAATCTGAAATATAGCATTAGGCTGGCACTGTGCTGGCCATGCCCTTGTAAAAAATATTTCGCAGCATTGATTTCAATTCAATTCGTTACCCTGCAGTCAGCATTTAACATGCCATGTGGCAGGGGGCAAAATGCCAGATTTTTAAGGGGAAGAGTATATAGTTGTGGCCGATTTTTTGGGAACTATCCTGGCATCTGCCTATATGAGAAGGGAGGTTGTGGGAAACCACAAAAAACCACAACCACGATAGCCGACCAGACTAAGCGTACCCACTAAGCCAACCTTGTCGACAGTATATGTTGACAGTATAAGATCATAGAAAAATCCTAATGGTTTTTTATTTGCTTGGACTGTTTTAATTTATTGTCCAATGATCCAGCCAATACAAATTGACCTGTTGCAAAAGTATTTGATTGTTATTTTTCTTGGCTTAATTTGGCACGTTTTGTTTTTTCAGCTTTCTTGTGCCACGCTTCCGTTTTGTGTAATTGACTTTGTGCACATGCCATTTTTATCTTTTTGTTCATGTGAGGCATGTGCATATTTGAATTGGAATGTTTTTCTTATTCCTCAATGATAATTCAGTTATGTTTTAGACTTTCAGAGATAAAGAGGCAAATTTGAACTGAGTAAAGTAAAATATTTCTAAATTGAATAGATTTGAGCTGATCAAGTTTTGATTTAAGATTAGTTCTGAGTGGAATTGAGTTGAGTTTGTTGAAAGTTACTATCTAAATAGTTAAATTAGTAAGATTTCCAACTGAGACATCGTTGTCATGCAACAAGACCTAGCCTATGGTCAATAGAAGAATATATAAACCAAGGTAAGACCAATATATTTCTATCTATAGAATTTTAGACCATGTGCAGGTACAGTCGTACATGTAGGCCTACGTCGATAATACACCCTGGTCAAAGGTTGTATTGTTTTTTGGCCCATCACTGGTTTTAATTGTTGACATTGCAATAGGATCATAGAAAAATCCTATTGTTTTCTATTTGCTTGAACTGTTTTAATTTATTGTTAAATGATCCAGCCAATACAAATCAATAAATCGGCAATAGAATGATAGAAACCAATAGAATTTCTCTTATAATTTTCTATGGAATATTTTTGACCAGGGCATTGTAGGCCTATAAAACGCCAATTATGAAAATCAAAACTGGTATAAGTCACATATTATTGTTATACAATCTAATGTATAAACATTATCAACATTATCATAATCAGTATCAACTACTTCAATTAGCATCAAGATTTTCATCTAAATTTTGACACAAATATATATATATATATATATATAGATGGCTTTGCAAATCGTCCTGAAAGATCATTTTGTGCCGACATAATGTAGCCATCTAATACCATCTAAGAGCGGTTACATATAGGGTAAAACAGACACTTATTCATTAGACTATCTATCCAAAACTTTAATTTAATTCAACAGTCAACATAAAACATTAATTCAAAATATGAAGTAAACTCACTCGCAATCCATGATTTTATATGAAGATCGACCTGTCAATATTTTTATTCCGTTAGAGGGCGCTAGCACAGTGTAAGTGGTGGCGCTAGTTATAAGCTTAATACAAGATTATGTAATGAAAAATGAAGATGGCGAAAACGAAGGAGGATGTGCATATTGCTTCTCTCCGCAGTTTGGACGATTTTTTGCTGGAATCGGCCCGATTTCAAATACCAAATTTAAAAGATGGTGAGAAATGGGGAAATAGAGTCATAAACAACCTTCTTTACTATCAGACGAATTATTTTTTGACGGCGTTAATTGTGTTCTTAGTTGTCGGGTAAGTGTTAATTTCTCAATGGCCTCTCAGTTCTATTTAGGAGGTGGGCGTTTTGAGTCACTTTTATTTATAAACTAATGAGTTGTGGGATCTATCTGATAATTATAGGCTTATACATCCTGTGAAGATGTTTTATGGGTTTCTTGCTTTGTCCGTTGCATTTGGACTCTTTTATTATATCACCTACGATCAGCGCCCTACAGCTAACAAGTTCAAAAAGGATCATCCATTGATTAGCATTATTGTCGTGCTCGCAGGTAATGCATCAGATTTTAATGCTGGTTTGGGCATTATTATTAATAAAACCCTATATCAGAACAATTAAAACATTGGCACTTGCCAAGAGCAATGGTTTCATGTTTGATAAGGATCAGCTTTCATACATGTGTGTCGATCTGGAACAGCTGTCACAACAGCAATATTGCACTTCTTTAAAAACATAGTTATCTTCTTAGATTGGATAGATGGAATGTGAACTGTAATATGCAGTTTCTTCTGCTTTTAACAGTTTTTTTTTACAGCTTTAAAATTATTTCAAAATGCACCAACCATGCAATTCTAAAAATACCATAATTCGGAATTATTAAATATTAATTGAACGAATTAGTAAAGTTAAAAATGAATTTTATGTTGATTTTCCAACAGGATGCTATTTTATTGTTTACATGTTGGGATCGGTTGTGGTGTTTCTTACTGGAATCCTCTTGCCAGTCATAGGTTAGCCCATTATTGGAAATTATTTCTGTGCCTATATAGTTGATTGATCCAAAGTAAGATCTGTAATGTAGCACGTTTTTCTGTCCTTAGTTGTGTTTATTCATGCTTCGATGCGCCAACGAAACATTAAAAACAAGATTGCCAATAAAATGGAGCATATTGGTTTCCAGCGCACCCCCATGGGCATCTTTCTCGAGTCTCTCGGCCAGGAACAGGAAATGTGGTCCTAAATGTTTTGATTGCTCTTTCAGTTTTTTATGGCAGTATTTGCTTAAAAAGAGATTAATATAGATATATGTGATCTGAGATACTGCATTGAAAATAATATTTCATTTCTATATTCAATATGTGTGATTTATAATAATGTGGTTGACACCCCTAGTCATAGTTTGTTATGCATCACGATTTCATATATAGCAGCTGCATTCCCTGTATTAACAAAAACACAGCGCCCAGCAATTTGTGTAGTTTAAAAAAAAAATTGAATTCACAGTTGAGTTAAATGTGCATCTGTGTGACCAAGTGCTATATAATCCCCCCAAGCCACACTAGACTGGAAACGCGCGTTCGGCTAGCCTCAAACAAGGCTTTTTATTAAAAAATAATTTTTGCACGAGATATTAATGTGCAAACTGAATAATTCTAGAATTTAAATTAAATTCGATGACCTGTTTGAGGCTAGCTAAACGCGTGTTCCCAGCCTAGTGTGGCCTGGGGCTAAGTGTTTAGTTGAATGGGGTTTGCATTGGATTGTGAATCGCTTGGCATCTGTAAATTTCATTAAGGCATCTAACTATAGTTAGGAATGTGAATAGATTTTATTCTGCTGGAGGCACATTTATCTAGCAATAAGTCCAAGTATTAGTAAATTTAAAGTATTAAATATCTTCATTATATTATGATTTTACCAGTTTTATATAAAAATACATCTGAATGGAGAATCTCTCATAATGTAGACAGCAGTTAGTTATTGAGTATTATAAGTAAATGCTATATAAAATGAAATTATCATTCATTTTAAAAATTATTATATTAACATTCAAAATACAGATACACTAAATATAGTTAATTACTCTAATCTTACAAACTTGTAGAGATTTTATATACATTTAACTTAGAATTTTGTCCAAAAAATTTCTTGAAATTTGAATAATTTTATATCAAAATTACTAAGTGTGATAGGTCCTTCGGTTTAGTTAAGTGACTGTACTGAAGCATAAATATATATTGCAAGTTAACAATGCACTGCTCTGATGTAATGACAATGATTCGATGAATTGTAAAAAAAAGGAGAAAGTGTGAATTTCTAATAGCAGAATAATCCATCTTTCACAAAAATCAATCATGTATGTCCAGTAGTATATAGCTTCTATATTTTAGAATGCTTTGAATGCATGCATTTTAAAGCTTGAATTGGGTTCTCAGCACTTAACCTAGGTAACTTTTAACTAGCCTACATGCACGCAAATCCCAAATTATAATAATTTTCAGTACCTGTATTTGCACCACGTTTTTAAATATTTTAAAAATTTAAGACTACATTAGCTTTTACTTAAGAACTTGCATGGTAACATACTTTTTCGTTTTGCCATTGGTGTTATTTATTTGTGTGGATATTTTCTAATGGTCTTTATTATGAATATATTTTTATTGCACATTTTTAGAATTGAGAGGTGTTCTCGCACTTTTGATCGCTTTCTAAATGACAGCTCTGAAATTATTAATCGAGAGGCTAATCTCAAAGGAGTATTAAAAAAAATGGGTGGGTATTTTTTTTAACTGTGATACATCAAGATATTGTGAGTGGCGAATAAATGCATGCAAGTGCATGCATTTTCCAATTTTGCTTTCGATTTTTGATTTCAGAAAACTACTTGTGATCGCTAACTTTCTGCAATGTGGCTTATCTTGCATATGACTTTTGTTAATGCTCACATGCCTAGGCATTGTTGATTCCTTTTTTATGAAGTCTAATAAGATTTTCAGCACCTGGACTCATGCAGTTTTATTACTAAGAGCTGTACATCACATACTGAGACTTTATGAGAACGCTAGCTCTCTTAAGTTCTCTTTTGTGTGGTTTATTATTACATAAAGAATAACTGTCAATTTGTTAATGTAAACTGAATTGTTTACTTTTGATTTCAATTTTTATAAATTGAATCTGGTAATATACAATGTAAATATTTTTCATAATTATTGACAAATTCCTGCTATTTTATGGCCAAATAAATAAAAAGTGCAGTCCATATATGCAATCTTGAGATTTTGTGAAGCGATTTTAAAAATGGTAACTTTAAAATGTGTTAAC
Organism: Xestoiulus laeticollis; assembly: GCA_034698905.1. NCBI lineage: Eukaryota > Metazoa > Arthropoda > Diplopoda > Julida > Julidae > Xestoiulus > Xestoiulus laeticollis. The sequence continues at coordinate 7,760 of JAQGCC010003064.1, forward strand.
TGCACATACCCTGAATATATAATATATTTTATCTCACGTATCACAGATTATAAATAATTCCGTTTATTTTATAATAATAGGCCGGGCCCTAATTTAAACTTTGGCCTCCCGGGCCCGGTGAGTTATTTCATTATCACTTGGACTTTTATTAAACGATGGACGGGAATGGTGAAAACGGCCAATTTAATTTCAAATACTGTTAGTGTGCTACCTAGGGTAATTATATAGGTACCCATAAACATTTCGAATGTCAACCGTAAATTTCCTAATAATATAGTGGACCCTTATTATAAAATTTACGGTAATTTATATAGCTTATTGACCCCAAAACTTGTCTGTAAATACCTATAAAGCTTAGCGGCAGATTCTTCTCATAGTCAGCATGAATAAAAATTCTAGAGAATATACTTATATTTATTTGATACCAATAGCAGGATGTATTCCCACAATTACATTGTTATTGCCTACTAGGCAATACCCCTAAATTTTAAAAAAGTAATACATGTAAAAAAATTCCACTATATTGTTTGGTTATGTAAAGCAGTGGTTCTCAATATTTTTGAAGTCTAGGAACACTAAACTTTGACATTTTTTTTTGTGTGGCACACTTACAATGACGACTGAAAATGTTTTTTGTTTGGTGGTCAAATATTTTGTTTGATTTACTTGGCTATATTGTATTTTCAATCTCTATATGCCTCTGGGTGGGTAATAAGTTTACGATCCCACATATATAACAATAAAACAAAAAAGTTTAATTGTCATTTGCGTTTGCTGATTACAATTCCTTACAAAAATTATTTTACTTTGTATTGATTTTTCTTTTGCAATAATTATTAATTGTGCATTTGATTTTATTCGAGGAATACTTAAGGTGGCTTCGTGGACCGCAGATTGAGAACCACTGATGCAAAGTATTATTTATTCGTAAACAACCTTCAGGGATTTTATTATACTCAAACTCGCCTTATACCGTAATTCATTTGCATGGGAAGCATCCTTAAACCTAAAAGATAAATTGCAAATGTTAGACTTTAGTGTTACTTTTTATGCACTGTTCGACTCTCAGGCAAAAAAATATTTACTTTTGTCTAACAGCTTTCCACCTTGTCAAATTGTTAGATAACAGCTCACTTTTTACTGGAGCATTAGTTTGATCCTAAAAGAGAAAGAAAAGTGTCTATTACAATAAGAATTTCTAAATGTGGAAAATAATTATCATAAATTTGATCTTTACTGCATGAATATCCAGTTTTTCAGATGGTGGAAGTAAAGGTGAAGGAATTCTGGTGTCACCTCTGGCGCCTTTCTCGCTTTTTGGAAATTTTAATGGTACTGGTAAAGTGTAAACATTACGTTTACTTTCATCCTGGCACGAGGTAAAAATTAATTTTATTAATTGATAATGCTTCTATTATAAATATGTGCTTTAATGGTTATATCCTACCTGATCATCACCTTCCAGGCCAATCTCCTGATCTTCTTCTGGAATTGGTGAAGGCTCCCTTACTTTCAGGTTACCGTTGTATGGTTCATTATACATCCAAGCACGGCAGATCGGGTACAACGGTGTTTCCTCGTTGAATTTGGCCAAGTCAACACTCCGGTCAAACAATTTCATGACATAGCTAACTGCCAAAAGCACCACACGGTTAAGACGCCAAGTATTGTTTATCACGGCTCGTTTCAAGGTAACTTACAATTTCCATTGGCCAAATCTCTTCCATTGTTATCGTCCTTGCGCCTCCTTTTTCGAGGAGTTCTTCCGCTAAAGCCTCGTTTTGATGATCCCATGAAATGCGAAGGCAACTCCCTGTTATCAATTTTACATGTAAATCAAAATACGTTAAATGTAAATGTGACACTTATGGAACTACTTAATTTTGATCATGCCTTTCTCACCTTATAACTACCTCTGGAGCAATACCTTCCTCATCAGATGGTTCCGTGCTGGATTGCAAACAAAATAATAATTTTAATATATATATATAGCCCCATGAAGTTCTATTTATGCATTTCTTATTATGATACATGTACCATCTTTATGACTTGTGCAGCAATATAACTTATGCATTCTAAACTATATTCGCCACATACCTATCTTCTGCTTTCTCCATAAGCGTCTGAAGAACTCCATCTAGCTTGCTCCGGGCAAAACTTACGTCAGAAACTGTTTAAAAAAAGGAAATACGGGATTTTACATGTATTCTAACTATAAGTTTTTAAAACATAAGCTATACTATACATTCTATCAGAATAGATATTGACACTATTATTCAAAAAATTTGCACGTGTTATTGACAGGAAATGTTACCAGGAATCCTATCTTGCTTTACTCTAGTTGAACCTGCCATAATATGATGTTTTTAGTAAATATATATAATACAGAATTTGAAAATCTGTATACCAGAACCAAAATTTATGTTTGATTGAACAGTGCTGCACTCAAGTATAGGGATATTCGCCATTACTTTACGAGCTCTATGAAATCATGAATAACTTTAATTAAAAAAAGCAAAAATGTTATATTATAATTTAATCTTAGATAAAGTCATTTTTTAATTTGATAAATGAGTGATTTTACCTTTGAATATATTAATTAGTAATAAATGGCAGCTCTTGCTTGGGATATTCTTTACTAGTTTGGCAGCACTGCATGCGTCTCTGTGATATACCGGACAAAAAGCCAGGAAAACTGAAAAAACATTGTAGGCTACTGATTGGATTTGGAATTGGTCATTGAACACGTGTGTTCCTCGGGCTTACGCAATCACCTTAAAAATGTCTAAAATCGTTGCTTTGAAAGTGAGTTAATTCTATTTTTAAATAAATTATGAAGTTCACAACTATGTATTGAGTTATTGTTTTGTTTCAATTAGGATATGGTAGCTCTCGTTACTGGAGCAGCATCAGGACTAGGAAAGGCAGCTGCCGAAAGATTAGTTGGCAAAGGTGCCAGGGTAATCTTATGTGATTTACCTAACAGCAAAGGTCAAGAACTAGCTTCTGAACTAGGCGATAAAGCGGTGTTTGCACCCGTTGATGTAAGCATATAGTTTGCATCAGATGAATAGCTGAACTGTCCGCAGAAAATAAATCATGGCTGTTTGGCAACACCACAGGTCACTTCCGAAAAAGATGTTCTTGGTGCCCTTGACATTGCGAAGAAGAAATTCGGTAGATTGGATGTTGCTGTTAACTGTGCAGGAGTAGGAGCTGCCTTTAAAATTTATAATTTCAATAAGGTCAGACCTCATCTACTCGAAGATTTTGAACGAGTTTTGCAGGTAAGTTTACTGAATTCGATGCTTAAATTCATTAACTTCTTGGTGAAATTAATAAAATGTTTGCATTTTGCTCGAAAAAGTGATAGAATTAATGCTAATTTGTTTATTTTTGGCATTTTATTTGTTGATTGATTTTATGCTAGTTAATTATCTGTACAAGTAATATATTTGAGTGTGATGTGGCTATGCAATTTGCAATAGATGCATGAGTTCTATTCAATTCAATTCCTTACCCTGCAGTCAGCATGTACATGTAGTATATGGCATGTGGCAGGGGCCAAAGTGCCAGAATTTTTAATGGGAATTAAGAGTATATGGTCGTGGCCGATTTTCGGGGAACTATCCCGGCATTTGCCTTTAGATGCATATATACAGGCGATTAAGGGAGGTTGTGGGAAACCACGAAAAGCCACAACCCGGATCTCCCGAAATCAAGGAGCTAAGCATAACCACTAAGCCAACCCTGTCGGTAAAAAAAGTGAGCGCAAGGAAGTTATAAGCTTCTAAGAACTATAACCCTTAAACCCAAATTGGTCATTTACATGTACATTGCCAAATATTTTAGGTAGGCTTATTGGTTATACACCCCATCCAAATAGTATCCTATTTTAGGCCCTACTGGAAATATCAAAATTGCCTAAGTTAAACTCCATAATATGTGGGCAACTTTCCGTGTTAGATAAACCTTATATTAGTGCATACATTTTTTTGCAAAAATAACATTGCCCTAATTAAAAATGAACGTTGTAACATTTTAAAACTATATTGACGAGATAATAGTATCCTTCTGAGGATATTTCTTTTTTAGTGACATATGTTTTATGGGTTTATTTTGATAAATAAACCCATAAATTAAATACAAACTTAAAAATAACATTAGATATCTTCTTTCGATCATTTACATCTTATCAAAAGTCTTAAAATTTGTAGCTCTGACATAAATCTCGATTTTATGACCTAATTGGAAAGTTTAGATAATCGTGGTTTAACCTGCTAATAGTATTTTTAAACATGTTAGACGTACTAAATTAAGGGTTTCCCCAGGCATGGAACACCTGAAAATGTCAGGGAGATTTGATTGACCTAGAATATTCCGGAAAAATGATTTATTTTGAAAAAGACATTTTATAATAAACAGTGTTTTAAAACCTAGAAAAACCTGGTGTCATTTACACCCAATAGATGCATCTATTTATTTGCCCAAGAAAAACTTATTCTTTGACAATCATTTGTTAATTCAAAGTCTATCTGCGTTTAATTATTAATGTTTTGAATTTTCAGGTTAATACAGTTGGTACCTTCAATGTTCTCCGGCTTGCGGTTGGCCTAATTGGCCAAAATGAGCCCAATGATGATGGGCAACGAGGGGTGGTTATCAACACTGCCAGTATAGCAGCATACGAAGGTCAGGCCGGGCAAGCTGCCTATGCTGCCAGCAAAGCGGCAATAGTAGGAATGACTCTTCCAATTGCACGGGATTTAAGTTCTCAGGGTATCCGATGTTGCACCATCGCTCCTGGTCTTTTTGACACTCCGTTGTTAAGAAGCTTGCCATCAGTGGTGCAAGAATTTCTAGCAAAATCGACGCCCTGTCCAAACAGATTGGGTAATCCAGATGAATTTGCACATTTAGTTCAGTTTATTATTCAAAATCCATTTTTAAATGGAGAAGTAATTAGACTTGATGGAGCAATGAGGATGACAGCATAGGTAAATGTTCAACACAAATGATGTCAATTGCAATATTAATATTTCCATAGGAAAAATTACATAGTAAAAGTAATCGATGATCAAACATATAATATCACCCCAATATTATAATTTTCTAATTTTGAATTCAGAAACACTTTCTGCAGTAATGATGTAAATGCAGAAAATCATGCAATGTATCTGTAAAAATAAAATAAAAAATTTAAACATGTACATGCATACATTAATTGTGTTACTTTTTTAATTACAATATTCATTTTTCTGCTTTCCTTTTATTTTATTAATACAAAAATTATTTTTTTAATTTTTTCTTGCATAATTTGGAATGCCCTTTGATAATAATAATCTTACAGAAATAATTATGCAGAAAAAATGTTTTGTTCTGCAAAATTAATTTCTTTATCTTTTTGATCAATTATTTCCTATTTCGTTTTCTTGCAAAATTGAGCATACTTTTTGATAATTATAATCTCTTTTCTAAGCAATTTTTGATTTAGGGTAAGAACAGTGTAGAGCATGGCATAGCGCATAGCATGACATTGAAATGCAGCGTTTTGATTGGTTTCCCGATGGCTGGAATTTCCAATTGTCATGCTCCATGCTATGCCTTGCTTTACGCTGTTCTTACTATTACTGTTTATTTTAAAAGATATTGAACAAGGTCATTATAAATGGCCTACCCTGTATACAGTACACGTGCAGTCAAAGTTTAAATTTCAGATTTGATTACGAAGTAGTTTGTCAAGGTTATCACGTTGATTATCCTTGATAGTTCATATGGGTAGATTTCTGGCACCATGTCTTCCTTAGGCTCCATTAAAGTAATTGTTTTTTATTATTTCTTTACAGCGATCGTGTAAAAATATATGTGTAGTAATTGTAGTGAATTATCCAGGGTCTTGTTGCACTTATCACTGGTGCAGCTTCTGGTTTAGGGAAAGCTTCTGCCGAACGTCTCGTGCAAAATGGAGCACGAGTAGTTATTTGTGATTTGCCCAGTTCAAAAGGACAAGAAGTTGCCAACACACTAGGAAAAGATGCGTTGTTCATCCCTGTCGATGTAAGCATGAAATGCATTTAAATTATAGTAACTAATATTTAAAAGTAATAATTACAGTGTTTGCATGTAGGTCACATCTGAAGATGATGTTCTTAATGCCATTAAAGCTACTAAGGACACATTTGGACATCTCAACGTTACTGTCAACTGTGCAGGAGTTAGCGTGAGATGTAAAACATATGCTTTTAACAGAGATATTGCTCATAGTTTGGATGATTTTAAACGGGTCTTGATGGTAGGTGTCTTTTGTAATTTTATTACAGTGTTTATTTATTTGAGAAATTGCGATATATCTTAAGAAATGCACCATTGTTAATAGAGATTTAATTATGCACTCCTAGATTTTAAATGGAGTTTTCAAAATGTGCATTAGATTAAATTAATTAGCAGAAATTGACTAGGTTATCCATAGGGGTTAAATAGCCCAACCTTTCACCGAGTTTGATACCCCGTCGAAAAATCGAAACTGCAGCTTAACTGCAAGCATTAACCCTTGCACATACATTTCATATAATTACAAATTATAAAAATGGTACATATTATTTACAGTTATACATATGTAGCTATACTTTTTTTAATTTTGTATGGTGATATGTTTATTTTCGTTTTTTAAGGTAAATACTGTCGGCACATTTAATGTCATCCGACTTGCTGCTGCTCTAATGGGTAAGAACGAGCCAGATGCTAATGGGCAGAGAGGAGTTGTGGTCAACACAGCGAGTTTAGCTGCTTATGATGGCCGCATTGGTCAGGCTGCATACACTGCGAGCAAAGCAGCTGTAGCGGGCATGACGCTTCCGATTGCCCGTGATCTTTCTAGCCAGGGTATACGGTGTGTCACCATTGCACCTGGTATATTTGAAACCCCCATGCTAGGAAGATTGCCTGAAAAAACTCGACAGTTTTTGATAGATAATTCTCCATTTCCAAAACGTCTTGGAAACGCAGATGAGTATGCTCACTTAGTGCAAAGTATAATTGAAAACCCAATGCTGAATGGGGAAGTGATAAGGCTTGATGGAGCACTTCGGATGCCACCCTAATTATTAACCCAGTATAAAGTAATTAGATCATGCAGTTGAGATCGTTATCTGACAACAACTCTCAAAATCTAAATTTTGTCGCTCGAGTGCATGTATTTTCAATAGTATAAGCTGAAAATAAAAATCAATATAATTGCACTGAGTTCTAAACGATTTTAACTCTTTAGATTAAATAGCTATAAATCGAATTATATGTCATATACACCAAAACAATATATCCTGATAATACAATTGTACGTCGACAGACAATCAATGGTAAATACTTTATTACATGTATATTTTGCAAATAGAAGATTTAGCATTATATATAAATTAGAAAGTAAAAATCTCTTATAATTGTGTATAGTTAATTTTTTTTACACAACTATTACAAATTCTTGTGTTATAACATTTCCATTTCATTCATAGAGTATTGTTTATCGATGGAAAATGCCGTAGAAAATAAGCAAGATAAAAATTGAACGTGGTGTGCTGCAATTTTTGATTCAAATTTGCCGGCATAGTCCAGTACAGTTAGCTTCCATTTTCCCCTTAAATAAAATGTGGTTTGATCCAAAGTACCCTTGACCTAGGCGCCTTTGCACTCGCTTTGCATAGATTATTTATCTAGGGTGAAGTGCAAAACGAAACTCATGTATTTTAGCGAGGCTAGGTAGGCTACTCCGCTACTGGAAATTTATTATCTGTGACAAGTGACAACTGCCATTTTGTCTGTTAAACTCTGTTTGCGCTAAAATTCAGTTCTGCAAGATGACATAATTTCAACCAGTCGCCGTTTTCTGTCAATGGTGATATGATATTTTAACTTTAAAGTTAGCTAGGAAGTGACGAAAATTCAGGATAAGTTGTTTGTTAGTTGTATATTATTAATTTATTATATTTCGGGACGAACTTCGTGTGTTTGAACTCGTCGTAAATAGAAGATATCGAAGTTTATCCACATTAGCCAACGTATCTTTGCGGACAGCAATAAAAGGTATTGAAAAGTCATTAAATAGTCTCTCTAAAAATGTATATTCTGTTGTATTTTGGATTTGTTATTCCTGTGCCTAAATTTACAGTGACACTATAGTGATATCTACTGCAGATAGGCCTATGTTATAATTATAATGATCACGTGCAGGTTGTCAATACTTATAACGCTATAAAACTACATATTACTGAATGTTTGATTTGTTTAATTGTTTATATATTTCGAAGCGTTTCCAAGCGGGGTTGGCAACCGATTTAATTATCTTCCATATAGGGTTCAAAATTGTATTAAAAGTGTGCCGCGCCACGCCTCATCGCATCTGTTGGGGCATGACCTTTGGGGCGAGCGGATCCTCGAACTGCGTCGTGCCTTGTGAAGGTACGTCCTTGTCGGAGTCGTCGCTGCCCTTGCGATTGGCTAGTTACTACTAGTAGCATAGGCTAGTAGAAGGCGCCATATACCCAGGTAGCCAAAATACGTTGGGCCAACGTTGGCACATGGTAGGCATGCCAATGAATATTGGTTGGGCCATCGT
>JAQGCC010003065.1:0-16362 GCA_034698905.1 Xestoiulus laeticollis
TTCAAAAACATGTATGGTAATGTTTCAAAAACATGTTTGGTAATGTTTCAAAAACATATATGGTAATGTTTCAAAAACATGTATGGCTATATTTCAAAAACATGTATGGTAATGTTTCAAAAACATGTTTGGTAATGTTTCAAAAACATATATGGTAATGTTTCAAAAATATGTATGGCTATACTTCAAAAACATGTATGGTAATGTTTCAAATACATGTATGGCTATATTTCAAAAACATGTATGGTAATGTTTCAAAAACATGATTGGTTATGTTTCAAAAACATGATTGGTAATGTTTCAAAAACATGTATGGCTATATTTCAAAAACATATATGGTAATGTTTCAAAAACATGTATGGTATTGTTTCAAAAACACATATATGGCAATGTTTCAGATACATGTATCTATGGATGAGTTTTAAATGCATGTATGGCTTTATTTCAAATGCATGCTTAGATATATATGTTTCAACGACATGTATGGCAATGTTACAAATATATCTATGATTAAGTTTCAAATGCATGTATAACTGTTTCAAATACATGTTTGGTTGTTTCTAAAAATACATGTTTGGTTGTTTCTAAAAATACATACATTATTATGTTTCAAATAATTGTATGGCTATGTTTCAAATATGTTTGGCAACGTTTCACTTACATGCATGACAATGTTTCAAATAAATATATAGCAATGTTTCAAGTAGATGTATGGATATATGCTTCAAATACATGTATGGCAATGTTTCAAGAATGTACATGACTATGTTTCAAATTCTTGTATAGTCGTTTCAAGTACATTTATGTCAATGTTTCAAATTCATGATTGGACTTATTTCAAATACATACATGACTGTTTTAAAAACATGTATGATGGCCAGGTTTCACATAGGGCCTACTCATATGGCCATGTTTCAAATACATGTATAGCAATGTTTCAAATGTTTTCTACATGTAGGTCTTCGAAACATATTGAACCATCCTGTAGTTGAATGATTGGATTCGTTGAATTAAAATTTGATGGATTCGTTGGTTTTGTATCGCTTTAACGGTTGATTAAAAACCTCTAAGATTTCTTGAGTAAGGATAAGACGCCAGGGAGAATCTCTATTCAATAAGTGCATTCTATTGTATCCTAGCAGTCAATAAAGATTGGTAAATCTAGTTTAGTTGCGAGACTTCCCACAATCCAAAGTTTTTCACTCTGGGGAAAACGAAATGGTAAAACGAGGCAGTGGGCAGTAAATTGAACCGTTGAATTGAATTACCATTTTTTTTTTCTTCCTTTTCCCTTCTTGAACACAGACTTTTGAACATATAACCGAAGCAGCACATATAGAAGAGCATTATTTGATGCTGGTTGGGAAATGTCAAATCCCGTCGCAAAACCAATGACAAGTGCATGTCTTTTGTGGCAATTCACCAATGTGTTTTCGACTTTTTTTTTCAATTTTTTTTTTCTGACTTTTTTTTTTTTGCAACATTACGTTGAATGCACTTGTCACCACTTTATCAGAATATTGCACTCGCAGTGAACCCAGTCACTGTTTGCCTAACCCAAATGCAAGGCAAACAACGCACTTTGAATAAGGAATAAAGGTTTTATTTCAATATTCCTAAAAGATGCCAAATGTGGAGCTGTAGACTTTACTTAAGGACGTTTGCCAATGATCTATGCCAGTCTGGACACCTTAGCTTATGTGAACTTTTCAGTTTCAACAAGTTTAAGGATATATTTTAAGTCCCTGGTGGAAAAAATAGATATGAAATTTTAAGAATATGGCTGCATCCAAAATTGGCCACATGTGGCGAATTTTTGATGCAGCCATATCTGGAAAATTTCATATGCATGTACATGTATGACCATATCTATTTTTTTTTCTACACGGGAGGCTATGCCGCCTTTGTTGCTCAATAGATTTAAAACAATAATACATGGACACAAGTTTTATCATATAGTCTTAGACCTTTTCAGACGAACTAACCAGTCTTACTCTTAGAAGAAGACACTTGACAAAAGTGTCTTAAGACACTCGAAAAAAGTATTTTAAGAGAGTCGATAAAAGCACCTTAAGACATTAGATAAAACTTCTTCAAAAAACTCGACAAAAATATTAGAATACAACCGATAAGAGTATCTTAAGACATTTGAAAAAAGTGTCTTACTCGACTAAAGTATCTTAAGATACTTGACTTTTTATAAGTCACTTTTTATAAAATTAATCATATAGTCTTAGACCTTTTCAGACGAACTGATCAGTCTTACTCTTAGAAGAAGACACTCGACAAAAGTATCTTAAGACAGTCGACAAAAGCACCATAAGACATTTGATAAAACTTAAGAAACTCGACAAAAGTATCTTAAGACATTTCACAATAGTGTCTTACTCGGCAAAAATATCTTTATGCATTTGTCAAAACCATTTTAAGACACCACAAAAATGTCTTAAGACGCGCGATAAAAGTATCTTAAGACACTCGACAAAAATCGGCAAAAGTGTCTTACTCGACTAAAGTATCTCAAGATACTCAAAAATTTAGTCTAGTATAATGCCAGATTTCTCCATATATTGCAGCAGGTATGCCCATATATGGAGGCATGTATGAACAAATTTCATTAATTTATATATAGGTATTTTCGGATATAGCTACATGTATAAACTAGACATATGGTCATGTATAATTTTTCCACATGGGCCGTATAACAACATAATGGCAACATAGTAATATTTACCATTATATTGTATCATTTGTCTACCAGTAATTTTGCATAGCAATTTGCTTATTGGAAATTTTGCATATCTTTCAATTTTGGTATACTATAATTTCTATACCACTATATATATTTTCAAAAGTAATACATGAATTTTTTTTTATTTTTTTGTTGTGTAATTGCTCTTTGAGCGTGGACTATTAAATAAATAAATAAATAAATAAATTAGCACGTCATATCATTATCTGACATCACTCGTAAACTTGTTAATCACATCAAAACGATGTTAATGCTATCATCTTTTTTACACATGAAACCATCAATTTTTTTCCAGATATCATCAAGCATTTTTTCCCCAATTATGAGGGGCAGTAATACGAGTGATAATAATCTTGGCGTACACCAAATACAAATATTGATTCATTAGTTCGCCTGAACGATTATGAATTTAATCCTATAAGAAACCACTTTTATTATTGCTTTTTTTTTTTTTTGAAAATGCACGACATCAGCCTAGCTTTTTTTTTCCATTAGTAGTATCATCGAAATAAGCTTGTTATAACCTAGCAGACATTAAAAAAGAAGATGAAAATGGTATAGTAAAAGAAGCACCAAATGTTGCATGAGAGATTTATAGATGTCTCATTAGAAATTAATATCCCAGGATGTCGAAGCAACTATCCATATAATTAAGTGCATTTCTGGTACAAAAGGCAACACGCTGTGGGCTTGAAATCTTAGTGTTTGGTGGGATGTCCAAAGTCCAGCAATCCATCATGGTGGACAAGTACCAAAAACCAAAGCATTCACAAACCAGAAAAGCGTTGCCCTTTTCGCCTATCAACACTGATCTATGGCAGCGAATATGTTTCAGCTGACTTAAGATAATATTTCATTTTGTTTTCACACCGACAGTGTGCTCTACGAAAGTACGAAAGCTTAATCCGGCAAGATTCGGCGCTGCCGCAGACAACTGATAATTTTGTCTTCCAAGACAAACAATCTTTCATCAACAAAATGGTTGGCTCAGGACAAGACATAAACGAAATGGTCATCCATTGCGAGAATTCGTATGGCCCGGTTCACATGTCCGATTTGTGAGCGGCTCCAACGCGGTTTTTGTTCAGTTGTGATAGAGATTTGCATTCTGAAGAGTCAGTCACGTGATTAGATTTTAGAGTATCCTGAGATACCTTGTTGGGCCATGATAAGACATCAACAAAATGGTCATCCATTACGAGAATTCGTATGGCCTGGTTCACATGTCCGATTTGTGAGCGGCTCCAACGCGGTTTTTGTTCATTAGTCATAGAGATTTGCATTCTGTCGAGTCAGTCACGTGATTAGATTTTAGAGTATCTTGAGATGCCTTGTTGGGCCAAGATAAGACATCAACAAAATGGTCGTCCATTATGAGAAATTGTATGGCCCGGTTCACATGTCCGATTTGTGAGCGGCTCCTATGCGGTTTTTGTTCAGTTGTGATAGAGATATATTCATTCTGATGAGACAAAGTCACGTGACTGGCTGGATCTTAGAGTATATCTTGAGAGGCCTTGTTGGCTCAAGACAAGACATCAACAAAATGGTCGTCCTTTGCGAGAAATCATATGGCCCGTTTCACAGTCCGACTCAAACGTTGATTAAAAAAATTGTCTTATTAAAAAAAATGCATTTTTACAATTAATTATTTTAGCAAACATGATTTCACTGTATTTTATGTATCTTATGCTTAATTTCAAATCTATTTTCAAATTTCCTTAATTCGTAATTACGCGTTTGTTCAAAAAGTCATAATATGCATAAATACTTTATAGCAACATACTTTAAAAAATATCCTATCTATATCAAAATATTTTTACAATAGATTTCTAGTAAATAAATGCAAAATTTAAATTCAATATTCTTATTTAATATTTTTTTTCGTTTGGCCAACCTCAAATTTCAGTTTTTCCACCGTTTAACCAACGCCATTCTCATAATTACCAAAAGGCAAAATTTAATGCAGAAAAATATGTGAAGAATGTAAACGACTAAGACACCTATTAGTGAATGGAATTCATCCTAATTGAGACGATATAAATATTATGAAGGTATAATAATAAAAAAAACGAGGATAGTAATCAATGTTGACGTGGAACATATGAAATGCGCTTCATTAAATTTCATTTCTATTGAAATGATTCGCATATTTTCTCTCAATTGATGGCCACTCGAAATAGTTTTGCTAAAAGGTGCAATTTGCCCACTTTTAAATGTAGAGAAATATGCATTGCACGGATTGCATTATGCTAAGTTGATGGGGCATTAATGCCTCAATTAAGTTTATGAAGGAAAAGCATTTCTTAGGCTAGATAATATGGAAACAGAGGCGATGGATATAAACTATATTATATGGGCATAAAGGGTTTTAAATGCTATTCCCATTTGGACAAAAGCAGCCTTGCAGGTGTATTTCATTCCTCTTAATGGCAACTAAGTCTCTAATAATCTACATATATTCTACGGGGGCCAATGCGCAATTTAAAACTTGTATTTTCTTACTCCAGATCGAGGGATTTCCCCTTGTACCCAATGGACCAATTTCCATCGTCAAACTGCTTTAATTGGCGAATGGAGGGTTGGGACGGTGGCATTTTATACAAATGTATAGACAAGGTGAAATGTAACACTAAGGCCGGAATTCATAGTCGTATAAGTAGTACTTATTTGTATACTTTTAACACACAAGTAGTATACTTATTCGACGACTATGAATTCCGGCCTTAGACTCGTAATTGGAAAACCTGGAGATATAAAAATGTGGGAAATGGATTTAGTTTTAAAAATCAGGGAAATTATATATTACATTTGGTTTCACGTTGCCTGTTATTGGTTATCGTAAAAGTAATGACGTGGTATTCTCAGCTAGCCTTAAATCTACATGGGGAATTCCCCTTTTTACATTTGTAAATAAAAATCACACGTTTTTAACCAATTTTTTGAACTAATTGGTTAATCAATTGAATTGAATTGATCAATATAACTAATTTAATGGCACGAATATTAAATTGGGCAAAGGAAAATTATGAAAATTTATGTGGGAATTACTATTAATTTTTTGATAATTAGATAATCTGATTTTGTTAACAAGGAATTGAATAATAGAGAAAAAAATTATGCGGTTTTCTCCAAATATATACCACAGCTGTTAAACTTGTCAACATAATTAGATACCCTTATAATGAGTACCTCTTATTAGATAGAACTGTTATTTAGAATATCCACATACAATGTTTATTGAATTTTCTTAATTAACCTCTCCTGTTAATTAACTTAATTAACCGTCCATGTTTTTAATTGGATCTCAGTAAATATTTACAGCATTTCTCAGATAATTAAGATAGCGTTATTAATTGAAAAAAATGCTCATAACTTTTGAAACTTATTTTTTTGGGGGGTAATGTGGCAAAACTTACATGCCCTACAGGGGGCGCCATAATGCAATATATAAGGGAGACTGGGGTTAGTTATATGCAGCGCCCCCTTGTAGTAATAAGTTGCAATTATCCTAGGAGAATATAGAAACATGTTTTTAACAAAGAACCACATCAGAAATTAACCTTTAAATAATAATATCTAGCGATCTAATTATGATACCAAAATTAAACTTTAGGAGGTACGAAATAATTTTGTGAATTTTTTCACCTTTGCGAAACTTAATTATAATACGTAAAGGCCTACAGTGAAATCTGCGAATAAGAGCCCTCCATATAACGTACTACCTGGGAGTAGCGCACCCTCGCAGTCGGCACGGATCGATTCATTAGAACAAATTACCGCTATATAGCGTATTGCCTGCGAAACGCGACTTGCACACTGGTTACTTGGGACAAAATCATGGTTTTACCTGCGAAGAGCGTACTCCAAAGAATGCAACAATGAAATTTCACCCATTGGGAAATCCCAAATTGAGGGTGATAAATGTCAAATAAAATACATCAGCATAGTGAATGCATGTTTACCATTTAGAAAAGGTATTTACATGTACACACACGCATGTACACCCAATATAAAGTAAAAAATTTCTACATCTACATATAGATGCAATGCAGTTGTATACGAGCGTATATTGTTTTTATTTATGTATTTTTCGGTTTTGTTTATGTTAAAAACCATTTAAAATTGCAACATATATATTTGTGCATCTTCGTTAAGATAATAATATCTGATTTATTATAGGCATAATTTTAGCTGAACCTTCATATATAGCACATCCCTCCAAGTAGCCCACCAAATGGTTCTGTCACAATGGGGTGCGCTATTCACAGGTTTCACAGTACTATGTTTAATGAACTTTCTTAATTAACGCCTGTATATTTTTAATTGGATCTCAGTAGATATTAGCAGCTTTTCTTAGAAAATTAAGATCCGTTCATTTCTTCAAATTCCTTTCCATTTTTATCCATCTGAAAGTATAGTCTTAAGAAAGGAAATAATAATGCTTTTTGTTTTAATCCGTGTTGCACCAATGTGAAACTACTCGTGGATTAACGTAATAAAGTCTAATGAAAGAAATGTATATATTTTACTGTAAAAATCAGTGAAATCTGAGCTCGGTAGAAGCCTCATTAGCTCATTTCTAAATGCTATGGCTCGTAATTAAATTATATTCAACGAAGCTAGCGTCCGCAATAATTAACATTGTTAGAAATGAAAGTTTATTTATCTGTCTGTAAATAAAATGTTGGCTCAGGCTTATAGCACTGGGATTATGTTACGTTTCTGCTAATTGCTAATGATTTTGTTACCTTTATTTATGTTTCTCAACTCGTTATGTCGTGGAGACTGTAAGTAGCAATTAACTGAATGGTTTGAAAAAAATATATATTATTTCCAGCTAATTTAATTAGTATAGCTTAACGCCTGCAATTAAGGTTATGTATTGCTGTGTTTGTCTTTATCGCATTTTTTTATTTATTTCTAAACAATATTTATGAACTCAACTATGAAATTCTTAGGTGTTACTAGTCTAATAAAAATACAGTTGATATTTAGTAAAAATTAATTAAATTTGCTTAGAATGAACACTCATTGATATAATAATAATTAATTTTTCTTTCCCATAAATATTATTGCTATTGAATCTTATGTTTCAAATTATTTTTGAAATTGCGGATTAAATATTTTATAATATGAAATATTTGAAATTTTTAAATTTTTTTTGCAATAATACATTTGATAAACACATAACCTGTTATTTGTGCTTTATTTGTGAAATATTTGTGTTTTAAATATAAGAATAGAAGCTCTAGTTATGTAACTAGAACGCATGTGATTCTTAAAATATGAAGAAAATCTAGTTTTAGAACGCACGTGCATTCTAAAAATATGAAGAAATTACGTGCGTTCTTAAAAATCGACTTTTAGAACGCATGTGATTCTAAAAATATGAAAAAAAATCTATTTTTAGAACGCACGTGCATTGTAAAAATATGAAGAAATTCACGTGCGTTCTGAAAAATCTATTTCTAGAATTAAAATTAGACTTTTAGAGCGCACGTGATTCTAATAATAGGAATAAAATCGATTTTTAGATCGCACGTTTGACGAAATAAAACGATTTGAGTACCCCAGTTATAAAGTGTGTATGTTTAAGTAGTGATAATTAAGTATGTAAACAATTCCAACGTTATTTCTGAAAACCTTGTATAATTTACTACAAATGCAAATTCCCAATGTTGTCACAATAATTGGTTTCGAGAAGTTGCATAATTTTATACTTTTGAAAACAAGAAATGTTTGACATAAATTTCTGTCATTTTCATATGTTGATAAAGAGTAACACTTGAAATATGTCAGTTTATTATGAAATGTTAAGTTATTAGCACACAAAATGTTTCTTTATTAAAGATAGTCTAGACTTGAATGATTCAAAAACAATGGAATTCACCACATACTGTTTCCTCGAATTGTTTTCTTCATGTAATATAAGATCAAAATTCAAAGATCTCGACAACAATATGAAATATGAATTCACAAAACTTGAAATTAGTCTTATAAAAAATGACAAAAATCTCCATTTGGGAAAATTGCATTGTTTTATATAAAATAGATGATATACATTTATGTATTCTAACAAAAATGGAAAATATGGTAGGGGTTTAAGGATTTGGGATAGCCTTAAATAATCAATTGTTTAAAAGGTCTTTAGGCCCATGGAATTGGTTTCAATCATATTAGAATTATATTTTGGGGAAAATTGTTTTTATAACTCCAATCTAAGAGAATTTAAAAATCGAGATATAAAATAATGTTCATAAATCCTTAATAATTTAATTACTCGTTACGTTTAGACAAATATTAACATAGTTTCTTAGTTTCCTACATAATATTTATTGAATTGAATATTTTAACGTGTAAACAATAGCTATTCTTTCAAAATATTGTCTTTTCTGTTGTGTTTATAAAATGCAGCAGTGAATCGGTATAACCAAATATTAAAATTCATCACATGTGCTAAAATTTAATAAAATTGGGTGATGATGGGTTCATCTAATGACTACTAATAAGGCAGCATATGGACACAATAATAATTAATTATTTATTAAGTTGTTATTAATCAAGAACACTGCAGCATTTATTTAGTTCATGGATTTTCATATTAAATATTAAAGATTATAGAAATGAGGATATTTATGATTGTTATGCTTGTAATTGTTTCAAAAATACTCACAAAGAGTGTCTCAAATTCCCACAAATTCTCAGAATGTCTCATACATTTGGCATTTAAACATTAACAAACATACTAGTTATTTTATGACTAATTACTTACAAAATTTTAATTTTTTGGACAAGATTTATTTGTTCACTTTATAGTTTTATAGTTTTGCATAAAACATGAGTTTAAAAAAAATATATTTTGTACATTCATGACAATGGACTTTTTTCTATAATTTTTGACATTTTTATGCACATTGTATATTCTAAATGTGTTTTTTTTTTACAAAAAATTCAAGATTTGTAGCTTGGTTCTTTAAATTTATGAATAGCACACTACCCGTTACGAATGCTTGAGAATAACATAAAGACATTGAATATGTCCAGAATTACAGAAAATCTGAGCTTAATACCCTTTAATCATGCTCCAAAAAACTCTCTGTAATCAAGGGCTACACTTATCATAACTCTTATGTTTGGAAATGACATTAGGAATGTCATAAATTGGGTAAATTACACTCAAATACTCCCTTATTTGGATAAAAACAGGCTTTGTCAGAACCACTGACATATCAGATATTTTTTATATCTTCTTCGATATGCACATCTTGTACATGAAAACGACTTATAATTAAGTAGGCAAAAGCACATTTTTTAAAAATAATTTTGGAGTTGGGGAAAAAATAAAAATATGAGCAATAGGAAAGAATAAAAAAAGTTGATAAATTCAAGATGATCGTATATCAAATACATTCATTATGATAACACGTGACCCTCGAGCGAATCACTTGCCAAAACCGATGTAGACAATTTCAGATATGAATTGAACCAAAAAAAGGAAATGTGAATTTTTATCTATATTACCCCTGGAGAAATGTTCATTTTTATTAGGCTATCAAATTCTGGCAGTATTGTTGCCTATATGCAAATTTTGTTTTTTATATAAAAAAATAACCAAGGTCTCAAACACTCGATCGTTATTTACTGAAAATATCACATGACAAATGTGTTCTAGCTAAAAATAACAATAATTACTTTTTTGGAAATTTAAAAAAAAAGCAGAATAAGTTTTATTGATATTTATAATTGGATTTTTTTTAAATAACTACATGTATAAGCGGAAATCAGAATCTTAGGATTACATATAAAACATATAATGCACCTTAAAACATTAAACAAAACATCTTAAGAAACTCGACAAAAGTATCTTAACACCTTCTTCACACCAACGTTGATGCAGATCAACTGATGTGGATCAATAAAACTTTCGTGTTAATTCACACCGTAGAACTCAGTTAAACTGGTCACGTGCCTAGCTAGTATACAGGGCACAGTATACTAGGTCTTGTGACTAGTTTAATTGAGTTCTGCGGTGTGAATTAACACTCAAAAGTTTTCTTGATCCACATCAGTTGATCTACATCAGCGTTGGTGTGAATCAGGTCTAGGACATTTGACAATAGGGTCTTACTCAAAAGTATCTTAAGACAGTCGACCTTAAGACATTAAACAAAACTTCTTAAGAAACTCGACAAAGGTATCTTAAGAAATTTCACAATAGTGTCTTTCTCAAAAGTATCTTACGATAGTCGACAAAAGCACCTTAAAACATTAGACAAAACTTTTTAAGAAACTAGACAAAAGGTATCTTAAGACATTTCACAATAGTGTCTTACTCAAAAGTATCTTAATACAGTCGACCTTAAAACCTTAAACAAAACTTCTTAAGAAACTCGACATAGGTATCTTAAGATATTTTACAATAGTGTCTTACTCAAAAATATCTTAAGACAGTCGACAAAAGCACCTTAAGACATTAGACAAAACTTCTTAAGAAACTCGACAAAAGTTTCTTAAGAAATTTGACAAAAGTGTCTTACTGGATTAACGTATCTTAAGATCCTCGACAAAATTTAGTCGAGTATAATACCAGATTTGGCCATATATTGATACAGGTATGACCATATATGGAGCCATGTATGGCCAAATCCATATAAATCATATATGAAAAATTTTTGATATGGCAAAAATAAATTTAAATCTGTAGTCATAAACTCAAATTTTCAAAGCCTCAACTAGTATAAAATTCATACCAAAATGTTGATTTCTTAATTTTTTGAAATCCATAACGTATTTGAAAATAAATTCAAGTTTCATTAAAGGATGTATCATCCATTTTGATAGACAAATTATTGAAATCCTCGATTTAATGATTGTAATCCCAGTTGCAAGAGATGATGATTTTGCTGAAGAAATACATGTAGATGAATAAAATGCAAAAAGGAAGTTGTTTTGTTTGTTGATATTCAATCTTACATGTTGTCGTTAAGACGAAAATCAAAGGAAATCCTCCTTTTCATTTGAACCTCACTTTCCAGATAAAAGTAAGAAAAAATGTGAAGAGTGGCAACCCCTTGAGCACCTTAAGATGGCGCTTCCTGTCCTTGGTTTTGCACCGGATGCATCGGATTTCCTTTATCATTCTCATTGCTATGCAAATTAGTTCTTTGCTCCTCACTTGTTTTATGTCTTAGGGCCTTCTGCAATGGCATTCTTAAGACGTGTTTTTATCAAAAAATATGCTCTTCAAATTTAACTAAAGGAGAAGATACATTCAAGAAATGGTCCAATGACTTAAGACTGCTAGGCTATGCCGCCTTTGTTGATCAATGGATTTAAAAAAAAATAATACTAAGACACTTTTTATAAATTTATATTATTGTCTTAGATTATTTCAGATGAACTAATCAGTCTTACTCTTAGAAGAAGACACTTGGCAAAAATATCTTAAGACGCTCGACAAAAGTATCTTAAGATTGCGACAAAAGCACCTTAAGACATTTGACAAAATTTCTTAAGGAACTCGGCAAAAGTATCTTAAGACATTTCACAATAGTGTCTTACTCAACAAAAGCATCTTAAGACAGTCGACAAAAGCACCTTAGGACATTATACAAAACTTCTTAAGAAACTTAACAAAAGTATCTTAAGACGTTTCCCAATAGTGTCTTACTCGACAAAACCATATCTTAACACTTGACAAAAATATCCTAAGAATTTCAACAAATGTATCTTAAGACGCTCGACAAAAGTATCTTATGACCTTTGACGAAAGTGTCTTACTCGATTAAAGTATCTTAAGATACTAGACTAAATTTAGTCAAATATAATGCCAGATTTGGCCATGTAATGAAACAGGCATGACCATGTATATGGTGGCAAATATGGCCGAATCAATATAAATTATATATGAACAATTTTTGATATGGCAATATATGTGGAGACAAGTCTGGCTAATATATTGAGTCAAATATGGCCATATCCAATACATTTATATATGGGTATTTTCGGATATAGCCATACGTGGATCCATGTAGGCCATACATAATATTTACATATACATGTATAAATTTTATATTTTGACTACTGTTTTTATAAATATACATGTACATGTTTTATAATTCCTAATAAAATGGATAACAATTATTTACTTCTGCTTACCTTAATCCTATTTTCTCGATTTTGGTTAATTGGCATCGCGACTATTAATAAGTAATTCCGTAATTTTTAAGAAATCATTCGAAGATGTCTGTAATAAACAACAAAAAAATGAATTAATGTTGATTCGAAAATATTTATTAAACTTGATATAAGCACTTTCATAAAAGCAACAATGAAAGGACTACCCTATTTTTTTTTAAATAAAAGATATATCATCAATATAATCACATTTTTTTTTAATTGAGCAATTAAACCGGTATATTTTATGATTTTAGTGAGAATATTATTTTACACAGGATTATTTTAGACAGGTTCTACTGTATTTAGAAAACGATTACTATCTTAATTGAATTATTAATAATTTATTTATTCTCACTGCTAATTGTATTGAATTTTGCAATCCTAAATTTATAACCATATTTCTATAAAAATCTCTTTTATACAATAATTATTTGATAAAAATAATTTGAAATAACCTTGTTGAAATTTAGCAAAATGTCGAACTAAAACGTGGTGTATAGTTATTATTAAATTTGTGCTCTTATATAGTGTCAAATTTGATGACAGGCTATGTACCAAATATAATAGTGGAGGCCTTAATCCCTTCTGAAAGCTGATTTTAATAACTCGTCTAATCACTGCTTTTGCTTATTTTTGAACTGGGATATTTCATCAAAAAGCTCTTTTCGTATCACCAAAAAAGGTTTTAGTTTTCTGTCAAAAGTGTTCACACTTTTGTCGATTCATGCAACTTACATTTTTCAACAAACAATGACCTCCGTGTCAAATGCCGCTCTGATAAATTTAAGGTACCTTTTGTAGAATGGACAATGCCTTCACAACGGACATCATTTATAATGAAATATTGAGCCTGCACTTTCAAAAGCACATTGAAATAGCTGCAGCTACTCTTTTATGTATACACCTAGGCCTACCGGATTTTCCATTAAAGGAGAGCTCTAATCAATGAGATTTGTAACGTTAAGCTCTCGATATAACGAACGCCAAGGAGATAAATCTTTCGTTCGATCTGCAATAAGATTTGTAACATTATTTAGGGTGATACCAGAACACGTATGGAGATATACAATCAGCTCTCGATATAACGAACGCCAAGGTGATAGGTGTTTCGTTCATTATATATTGAAGAGGAGTTCTAATCAATGAGATTTGTAACATTATATAGAGTGATACCAGTACACGTATGAACATCGAGTTGCTATTCGTTATAAACAGTCAAAGTATTGTGAGATAGTGAATTGGACCACCCAAACCGTTCGTTGTATAGTGCGGTTTGTTATGTATAACGTTCGTTATAGACAGTCATTTAGTATTATGGGATAGTGAAGGGATCAGCCGAACCGTTCGTTATACGGTTCGTTATGCAAAACGTTCGTTATAGACAGTCATTTAGTATTGTTTGATAGTGAATGGGGAGTGAAGGAAACCCAAACCGTTCGTTATATCGAGCGGTTCGTTATACAGAGCGTTCGTTATTATCCAGTGATTTAGTGTTATGAGATAGTGAAGAGACCACCCAAACCGTTCGTTATATAGAGCGGTTCGTTATGCAGAACGTTCTTAATAGGCAGTCATTTAGTATAATGGGATGGTGAAGGGACCAGCAGAACAGTTCGTTATATCGAGCAGTTTGTTATACAAAGCGTTCGTTATACCGAGAGGCTAATACATAAAAAAAGCACAACAACAAATTCAAAACTATATACATGTACTAATACATTATATTACTCGATACCAATATTATAATATATTCCAAAACATTAAAAGCCTTGCATTTGTTATTATTATTTTTTTATTAGACTGTTATATATAACAAACAATAGATAACAAATATTAGTTAATATAGTTTCTCATTTTTATATATGAAATTTAAATTTATGCTCTGACATTAAACAATTGAAACTAAAGTTATTCTAGTTGCACAACAACATCACAAACTTGAGAAATGCATATTTTATTTTGTTGTTGTTGAAAATAATGCAAATGTGGTGAAATTCCCTTCATCACTTGTTGGTAGGTCATATGAGAAATGGTCTTACATGTTGGCACGTTATATATTTGAAATATTCTTTATGCACAGTGAGATATATTGTCGAAAGCAGTTGTATACTCCATTTCAACTTTGCTATAACAATTTCAGTAATACCCTAAAGGCCTTAGACATTCGTGTGTTGATGTTTTGTGTTATTTTCGAAGGAAGATTCGTCTTGAAATTTAAATAAAAAAGCTCGTTTCAAATTTGACATCGATTGATGCTGCTATAGTCAAAGATAAAATGCGGAACTGTTTGGGAAATATTGACCTGTCTAGAAATACACATTCTCTACAGAATTATTTACCTGTGATATTGAGCTGTCTGGTTTTATAGGATTGAACTGTATATATATATATACAGTGTACATGCATGGAGCGCCCTTAGTTTTTTTTTTAAATTTGATACAATTACTCGCAAAGCAGCCCAAAAAACAGCACTTAAGTTAGCCGATGATTGAAGGCTTACAGTAAATATTTGTTTTTGTTTATCTGTTGTAGTGCAATGTTGATTTTTTTTTCTGTTTACTTCGATGCATGAAAGTCATGTTTGCTTCACTGTTTAGCATGGAAATTATAAGTGATTGCCTATCTACATGGGCAACGATTTTTCTGAATTTTAATTTGCAGTGTCTTAACGAAACCACTAAATATTTGGTTAATTTAATAACGTGAAACAATATATTACTTTAGACTTGACATGTCTACTTTATTACAGTGAAACCTGTCTACTATTAACACTTATGGGACCAGGCAAAATTGTTCACATTAGACAGGTGTTCATTGTATGGAGGTTTGCTATGAAAAGACAATATCCAATGAACTATGTTTATATGTACATGTATACAATTGAATACACATGTATAACATTATGCACACAATCCTTTCAGTGCATGTGCATAAATCATTATTTTAGTTGTTTTCAAAGAAATATTCTAGATTTTTTGCACCTAATTTGGTCAATTTATAATAGGTTACGATAGGTCAGGTTAGGTGTGGGGAATTGTATTCGCACAATGTAGATTGAACCAATGATTTGGAAAAAAAAATAGCCTTTTCTTATTATTTTTGTCATAATTTATCAAATGCAAATATTATATTCTATTAAATGCCAATTCCGTGTAGCTTCGTTTATACTCATCTTGCTTGATACATATGTTCATGTACACATGTACTATGATTTGCAATTGGCTAACAGTACCCAAAATAACTACAGACTAAATAAGGGAATTTCCCCTGGTTGTTGTAGAGCGCTCCTAGGGGCTTAATTAAGAACTCAATGGTCAAGTGTATTATGTAGAGAGGTTAGGCCCATCTACAGGGGACTAAAAAAGTGTTCAATGTACAAAGTATACAGGTGTTCATTGTATAGAGGTCTGTCCTAATGTTATTTCTAT
>JAQGCC010003066.1:0-16361 GCA_034698905.1 Xestoiulus laeticollis
TGGAATAACATACAGTGCTGTCAATGTGGTTAGCATTAAGGGAGCATTAAAGTAGGCGTGCTCAATCCCTCTATTAACTTGAATTTTTTTAAGATATTTTTAGACATTCCACATACAGGGTGTCCCAGTAATAGTTTCACGCTCCTTTATTTTCGTGACTGATTTCTGGAGAGAGGGTGTTGTTGAAACGCGGAAATTAAAATGAATTTCACCTAACCTTCTCCACCCCTTCCCTCCCAAATGCCATTCAAAGGAATTTTCCTTTTTTTTTCTATTTCAATTGTTTAAAATGGCTGCCAGCCCAACTCGAACCGAACGTCCCAGAATCCCGTTTGAATCGCTCTCTGAAGGCCCACAATGCATTTTGCGATGCGTTTAAACGACTGACAATGGAGTATGAAATTAAAATAGGCTAATACTGTGCCAATGAGCCTCGTTTCTTCGCTATTCTGACGAGGGGGTTAAACGTCCAAGTATTGTTTAACACGCTGTTATGCACTCTCTATAAACGCTCCGACGCCTGGAGCATGGGTGGGTGGAGGAAAGACGCTATGCTTCTTGTACTTGCCCTGAAAAATGGATTCACTATAACTGGTATTTTTCATATAAATTTTTTTTCTACAAATGCAATAATGACGAGCATTTTTGGTGAAAAACAAAAAACTCCGAAATTCACAATGTCCATTTTTATATGCAGTGGCTAAAATACTTCTTGAGGTGTTTGCCCACCTTCTTGAATATGGTGAGAAATGTGTATTACCCTCTTGATGGACCGGTATGAAAGGGGTGGGATGGGTCGTACGCCCTCAATTCACACCTTTTTTTTTCCTCTTTTAATTTCGGTTTTATAAACAGGTGAACACGCTTGAAAAACACAGATCTAATTTTTTTTTCTGTAAATATGAAGTGCTTTTTTGAATTATTGTGCACTTCCTCCTCTATTTTATGCTTCCTCTAAAAAGTTGCATAGTTTTGCAATATCGAATCATTCGAACATGTTTAATGTTCGGATGTGGAAGAGGTTATGCCCGAGGGGTTGGCCATAAACGTTGTCAGTTTTTTATGGAAAAACTAAATTTACGTTTCGTGACCTGCAGCGGCTTCGACGTGGGGGGCAAATAGAACTTGCATCGTGTAAATATTTATACTCAAAATCTTTTCCGAGATGTAACATAATTTATGTTCAGATGACCTATACCGTTAATTTATATAAACGATGATTTTTGAAGAAAAAAAATGTAATACAATAGGTACTTTGACGGTAGGAAACTTAACCACGCTATATAAGTTTTTGCTTAGTTAATAGAGGCTTCAAGTGGCCAATGTTAATTGTAATGGTGCTTCATAGCTTTAAATTCACGTGTAGTGATGGATAGGCTGACTTGTTGTGTCGGTCAAACATAAAATTGTCTCCACTCAGCCTCCGTCACCACAAACTTAGCCGAATTTGACTAAAATAGAAATAAATTTCGCATCGTGAGCACATCTATACGTTGTATATATAATATATAGTGAAGATGTGGTGCTACAGTACAAGTTAATTGCCAAAGTTGAGTGGCTTCTGAAACAGTATTTTGTGATGGGGTAATAAACAAATACAGTAAAAGTGGCAACTGGTTCACTGAACTGGTCCCTTATATGGTAGCCTGATTACATAATCATAAACTTTCACAAGTTAAAAGCAAATTTCTAAATGTGAATGTTAACGAGCTTTTGAATTGCGTCGAGTATCCATTAGCACTTTTTTCGTCTTGATATTCTCGATTATGTTTCGAATGTCAATTGTTCACTTTTGTCTTTTAGTAAACCTTATACTAAAATCCATTTCCATATATGGAACGAACTCGGTTTATATGGCACGCTTTGAGAATTTCATTTTTTTGTTGTTAACTCGACATTATTTATGAAACCAATTTTGCATGAAAAAAAAATAATGTTAATCCTTTACAATATGCATCCAATTAAACGTGCGTGTCGTATGACTCTTATCTCCAAATTACCACCGGCTTATCTAGTAAATGGTATGTTAACATCGAGCTTGATTTTTACTTTAATGTTTAAGGTGCACGAAACTCGGTTAAATTTAACCGACTTTAAAAATCAAGCCAGTTTCCTACACCTTAATCGTCGATTAAAGTGAAACAAAGGTGGTGCAACAGTGCAGGGTACATGTACATTATGTATACTTTGTTCTCCTTTCCATTTCTACATGGATTTAGGTTAATATATTTTTCCACGTAAACATTACCATACATGCCATCATCATTCATAGTATACTGTAAAGTTCGACCAAGTTTTTTAAATTTTTTTGTTGTTATTCGATATTCATTTTCCTTGACAATTTCAAATTAGCCCAGATTATTGTGGTTTGACCAGCTGATTGTTGTTTCGATATAAGTGACAGTCCGATTCTTCGATCTATACAAGAATACAAACGAATAGGATTCAACCAAGTTTTGATTGAAGTCGGCCTGCTTTTCATCGATTTTTAAGCCTAATTTGAAACCCGAAATCTATTTTCCTCGGCTGTCTATTGTTTTTCGAATGAAAATTAATTTGCCTCTCGTGTTTACTCGTATTTTTTGGATTGATTAGGAAACTCATTTTAATAGCCTAGTTGTAAAAGAGGAGAAAGTATATGTACAGGGTGCTTAATTAATTCATGTTTGGGTTCAGGGCGTGGGAATCTTCAAGTTTGGAGACAATATAACGATTGTTTACGCTTGCTAATTGGCCCACCCACCCTTAACCCTTCCTTTCTTATTCACGCACACATAATTTAGCATGACGGAAGACATCACAACTCTTTCATTCAACATCAACAATTTTTAAATGTGTTTGTAGATTAATGCAATTTTTCATTTGGTTCATAATAGATTGTCTTCTGTGTTTGTGTAATTCTTAATCTGATGATTGCTTTTCATAAACTGATCATGTGCTTTTCATACGATAAAATAACATTACAAAAATATTAATTCGTTAGGAATAGCATTTCACAGGTTTAATATTATGTAATAAAGTAATTACAGTAATTCATTTGTACTTAAAACTGATGTTGTACAACTTATTTTTCAAGCATTTGCAGACAGGAAAATTACTTTCTGCTGTAAACTGGCATACATCAATTTCCACTTCCTACATTTTATAGCAAAATGTAAGTAATTATTCTATAAATTTTATAACATTTTTGGATATATTATCTCGTTTACGTTTTTACGCCTTCAAATACTGTACATTAGTTTTGAAATATTGTCAGTTTATAATAATTTTTTTTTGGCTGATGTAGAGTATAAATTTATATGAAATGCTGAGTAAAATACTCGAATGTAAATCTTAGACTGTTAGATTTTACAAAAAAAAAGTTAATTTTCATTTGTATTAGCACATTATTTCGCCAAATAATCAGTTTAAACATAATGAGTTTTTGTTCGATTAATGATCTTTATAGAATAGAATCATCTTTGAAGGTAAAAAAGTTGTTCCATTGTCAACACCCTTATTCATTTTCTCATTTGTGAGAAATGGAAAACACGATGTTGAATGTTTCCCTCTATTTCAGTTCATAATTTTAAAAGAGTTTAATTCTTGGAATCTTTCCGAATCTCAAGCATGTTTTTGTAGCAAATATGCTCATCATAAAACAATTGAAATATTACACTTGTTATATTCACCAATTACATATAACGAAGTATATGTTGTAGGTGATTACATTACTCGTTTTATAATCAGTATGTGAGAAAAATCCCTTTCTTCAATTTGAACAATCAATAGAGTTGTTCGAGTAATTACAGGTATATACACATACGATTCATAAAAAGGAAAAAAAACCTTGTGGAAAACATCAGAATTTCATAACTGCATGATTAAATACTTGTATCTCTTAACTTCCTGATTACCTATTATCTTAAGCTTATTAAAAGGAAGGATTCAGAACTTAATGGAATGTAACATGCTCGGAAGTTGAATTACATGTATCAGAGAACATTTTATTTAATAATAGCATAAACGTTGCATATTATTTGATGAATGCGTGGGAATTACTTAAAGCTAAATGCTAATTATGATGTTTCAAAGCTTGCATAGTAATTCATTTTTTGTCATTTAAATCCAACGCTTATTATTTCATTTTATTGGGGGTAATTAATTTTATGGTAGGCAAATTAAGCCCCTGGTTACGTATTATTAACATATTAATTTTGATTACAGAGATGAAATTTGCAAGTTTTTTGCACATGTGGCGATTGCACCTTACTATAGGATTACTGTAATCAAAGCTTGGCACAATCTGCTTTTTTGTCCTTTTTCATTTTTTAAAATTCAATTGGAAACTTTAATTTCCCTAATCGATGTTATCAACCGTTAATGAGTTGCTAATGATTTTATCTTATTGAATTTTCTTTCATTTTCAATTTCTTCCTGATGAGAATCTTAGCTGGCGTGCACCATTGCAATTATTTCTCAAATTGTAGGCATATCACGCAATTGGGCCAACACCCAACATTTTGCAAAAGTCAATCATCTCATCGTAAATCGGCATCTTTTTCAGTTTTTCGTGTAGAAAAATACATTATTTTTTGTGCCAAATTTGAACTTCTCCCATCCAAGTTATCAATAATATTTGCATCTTCAGTTATGCTATTACATTCGAATTCACTATATTATTATTTATGCTTAATCTAGCTCATATTTATCAACATATGCAATAATGAGTTTCTAAATTTTTTGCTTGTAAATGATGGAAAGTTCAGAATTTTAAGTTTTTAAGCGAAATTTTCAAACATAATTTACAGTTTTATGACTGTATACATATACATTATAACATTGCTCATGCACATGAATGTTACGAAGTTGCATGTATAACATATGTAAGCAAAATCTAATGTAGTAGATTATATTTCAATATATTTTAAAAAGCAAGTATTATGTTTTAGACAGTGTGGACATAATCCTATATGTTATTAAATGGGATAACATAAATATTACACGAAATGCATGCATGTTACAAAATACATTTTGAAATTAGCAAAGTTTAAATGAATTTGCAATGCACTTTACTGTTTGGAAAACTTGCATTACTAATACGTTTATTATCAATATGGGCGAACCGATATTATTATTTTAAAAAAACGCGATTTCCTCAAGCTTTTTTTAAATATTATTTAGGTCTTAAATGCCTTGTGTTTTTAAGGGTTTTTTGTATGAAATTTCTTCAGGATGCTTTCTTCATAGC
This sequence comes from Xestoiulus laeticollis, assembly GCA_034698905.1. Taxonomy (NCBI): domain Eukaryota; kingdom Metazoa; phylum Arthropoda; class Diplopoda; order Julida; family Julidae; genus Xestoiulus; species Xestoiulus laeticollis. Next base: position 5,231 of record JAQGCC010003066.1, read on the forward strand.
TTCCTATGGGTGGGCATTAGGAGAATCGTGCATCTGATGTTACACAACTGGTTAGTCTAGATATTCCTTGTCACTTCCGATTTACTCACTTAAAATTCATATAATCGCTTGTCAACATTTCCACTAAAATTTGATTCGCAACTTTGCGAAATATATCGTGAGCTCTAGTAATATATCTTTAAGAATTATCGTGTTACGGGAAATTCGATGTGGATGATTGCAACAACTTCCGATTAGCGTAATCTACGATTAAAAAAACCGGAATTTTATAGTCCTTAAAAGTACAATGAAAAAGAAAAAACTGCATGCAACTGTGTTAATTAGCATTTGCACTAATTGTTGTTTGGTGCAGCGGGATCTCTCTTTGTACCCGTGAAAGTGGTCGTTAAGCAGTTGTTGATAATTCAGATATTACATAACCCTGTTACCCAGCATTGTGAAATTAATCATAATAATTTATTAGTTGAACATGGAGCTGAAAACTATAGCAAATATTGTGAAACGTCGAATGAAATATTAACATGAAATACTACAAAAAATACCTCAGGTTGAGTAATAAAAGTTACTAATCTAGTTTTTTTTTACATTTTAAAATTACGTTTATGTATAGGTACTTGAATTTTAAATATACTAAATCTTTGTTTTATTAGTATTGTTATACTTATTTAAAAAAATATATTACATGTAGTACTATTATAAAAACTGCATACAATTATGCTGATATTTATGCTAATGTATATAGGGTGTGGCAATATTTTTATATCGTTAAGTTAAATTTGCAATTTCATGTAATTTATATATATCTATACATAAACTTGTGTATAAGACCTTACTTTTGTCCAGTCATATTTATACATATTTATGTCCTAATATTAATTTAGTAGGATAAACTGTATTCAATGTACTTGCATAAGCCGAAATTCCCATATCAAAAAGTAGCCTACTATTATGAATCTATACCTATGATATAATTTTTCACACAAACGTTTGACGTATACACTTTAAGATGGATTTTATCTACAAATTTTCTGTTTTACTTGACTGCATGAGTTTATTATTTAGTCACTCTAAGGGCGTGTATTTAGTCCCAAGGTGAATTATTCTTCAAATAATACTCGAATATGAGAAAAAGTAGACTTTTTATTATTAATAATTTATGGTATTTAAATTGACCTAAAAACGCGTTTTGGAAACACGATTTCGTTAACTTCGTTGTATCGAGCTATTTTTTTCTTCTAGAAATTCCATAGCGATTATACTGCGTCCATTGCAGGTGATGTCATTGTGCAAAATACAATTTGCACGCTCGACATGCTACGAAAAAAAAAGCACGAAACGTAAATATTTGTAAACGCCCTCCATTTCAATGTTGTAATGAACGCCTTTTCTTAAAAAAAACAAACACTTTTTTTCTGCTGAATTTTTCTGCTATTTTTGAAATGATGATGACTCCATGTAATGTGTAACAACGAACAAAAGGAGTATTGCTGTTCTCTTGGGGTAACTTAAATTGAACGGCTTTTTGAGGGGAAAATTTGGGTCAATTTTAGGAGAAGTAAACAAAACGAAAATGCCAAAAAACGCAACATTTCTGAAATTTTGACAATGGGAATCTTAATGCCTTTTTCGTTTGGTTTTCGAGTTGGGAGTTTACAACAAAAAAACTTAATATAAAATATCGAATCAGGTCCAACCAGGTGATAGACAAGCGGGAAAGTTTCTTCTGTAACATACAAATCGTGATTTTTGTTTGGCGGATTTCGTACAATTTAGACACGAAATTTGAGATGGAGCATGAAGAGTTAAATAAAAAAATCTTATATAGGGGAAATAGGTTCAGTTGTTAAAACTAGGTGAATGACGTCCAGTTTACATACTTTATCGCCACAAGGTGGCACACCTCTTAAGTCACACCAATACGTTTTTGTTTGTTATGAAATTCGATGCATACATGATGCAAATTTGATGAAATGTACAAACTTCTCTCCTAATTGGAAATCGAGCTTTCTGATTAGATAAGAATTGTTTTATTAGCACGTTTCCAAATGATTGATGTTCAGAGTTGAGTCAATAACTTAAAAACCAATATTTTTTTATGGAAAATTGATGAGTCAGTGAGCTGCTATATATGACAGTGCCATTCAATAAAAAAACTTAATAAAAAATGGTGTGGATTTCTCAATATTATGTTTTACATTTCATATTTGCAATTCTCATGTGTGGATGTACTGCATAGTGAACGTGTTTACATATGAGAAGCTTACAATTCTGACATATGCCACTGTTTGGTTTCACTTTAATATTCTTTTTACATAAAAACTCCAGTTATATAAACATGCTTTCCACACATTTTATACCTTGAACTTAACAATGTTGAAAAAAACTGAAATATCATGTATTAACAATGTGATATTTGCATTTCTTTGCATTAATTCCAGATAACATGATGTTAAGTTTAATACATGAACTTCTAAACATATTCAAACCTAATACAATTCAAAACATCCAATTTAAGATTTTATAGAAATTAAGGTTCTTGACGTCTGTATAATTTTCTCGGATTAAGCATAACCATATCTGGTGATCACAGATCTGCTAGCAAGTATTATAATATGTAAATTTAGATTTGATAATCTAAAATCCATGCTTTTTATCCTTAATTTTAATTAACCTCATCTAATGAACAAGTACAGAGCAGAATTCCCTAGGCAATATCCACCTATGGTGATCCAACCTTATTCTCTCGTCGTTCCCAAACGCCTCGATTTGTTGATAATAACTTAATCGCGCTTAATTACTCTTAATTAAGTTCCCTTTTTCCTCACATTTTTTTAAAGATAATTCCTAAAACAAAAGGTCCAACTGTGAACTTGACTACACGATTCCTGGACAGGCTTCAACGTTGAAACATTTAACTTTACCTTAACTTCTGACATGGAATTTTTTTTTTACTTTTTATTTCTAAAATAAGTAAAAAACTGATTAGCGAAATTTTTCTTATTAAAATGAGAGCAAAAGCAACCAGCCGAACATTTAGCGTGCGAAGAATTGTTTTTGGCGGTTAAATGGGTTCCCCTTGTGCGTTTTCAGCTCAAAAGTAGCCAATAATATCCAGCAAAAATGAACTCGGTTTTCATCCGAAAAATGCGAAAAACGTATAATGGAAAAACTGGCATGCTCGCAGAGTGTGACAAAATTAAAAACAAACTGAAAAGCGTGAAGCCCCTTTTTGAATTTCGGGAAATTTCTCACGGTCAAGCGTTTCTTCTTTGTCCATTTTCAACGTTCCTATCATTATAAAGCAAACTCAACTCCACCCCACTGCTTTCACCTAGTTTTTTTAGAAATTCGCATCATTTTTTTTCTGCTTTTTTTAATATTTTTGGAAGAATCGAATTTTTACTTCAATTTTCATATATATATTGGGAAATTCAATATTTTTGATCAAGTGGGCGTGAGAAGAATCAAACAATTTAGAAATAAGCTTAACCGAACACTGTCGTTCGTCTTTGGGGCCATTCACAAAGGACGTCCGGTTATTTTGCAGTAATTTAGACCACCTCCATCCTTGCTCGTTTCGACTCCATCCCCCCATTTATGGACGTCCCAGATTGCCATGTAATTTTTGGAGAAATTTATGATCTTATAATGTGGATCGAATTTCCTGGTTAATATGGTAGTTTCAGTTTGAATATAAAAAGTACCAGACTGATAGTACAAAAAAACCTCATTCCTATAAAGGGGGAATTTTGGATTCCATATAAAATAGCGTGCATATAATAAAAATCTATGAAATTTTAGTTAACTATTTCTCAGAATGTAGAGCAAATTTCCTAGTAAATAAAGATTGCATTTATTGCCAGTTTGTATATAAGGTAATAAAATTACGCGTTATAAACATGTCTCTAGACCTGTATAAAACATATCCGGGAATATTTTTCCACGACATGTTGTTCCATACAAATTAACTCCAGATGCTAAATTGGATATGCTATTAAAGGAGGATATGTTCAAATTCCATATATGTTTAGTATCAGGAACATGTACATCCATTCTACAGGCCTTATTAAGGTTCAGCAACTCTTAGTAGTGGATGATTCATTAAACATAATTTTCCAAAATGACGAAGATAATGTAATGCAAGGCTCATACGCCGTCAGGAGGCGCTGAACATTAATTTGTAGTTACTCGCCTCCTTATAGCTGGTAAATCTCGGTTTTTATTCTTGGTAACCGGTTAGGGGGCGCTGTCAGCAGTCTAAAGTTTGAACAAAGGGAGCATGATCAGCTTCATTTGCCCTTTTTCTACTAATGATGAATTGTTTTGTTTTGCGCGCGATCCAATTTGAAACCTATTTTTAATTAATTACACCTGTATAAAACACAGCTCGAAACAGGAAGTACTAACTCAGGTGTTTTTGTTTTTTGGGGGGGCCGGGGGGGGATGGGAGAGGGCAGATCTTTTTCTGCTTACGAGCTCAGTGCGTGGATTTTTTTAATGCAGGTAAGAGGGTACTCAAATTACCCCGTGTGAGTAGTTAATTAGTCCTTGATTATGGGTTAGCATCCATTTTTACGAAGTCCGAGCAATTTTTCAATGACTTAATTTTCCAACCGCATGAACTAGAATTTCAGCATCGCAAATTATATAAGTGCCGTTATCATCATCATATTCATCATTGTTATTATTGCGGTTAAGTGAAAGTAAAACAAGATGGCCGCCGTTATTAAAATGCAATATAAGATTGACACGCGAAAAAAAAATTGGAGAATTAAAAATACAAATGAAAAATGCAATAGGGGAGGTTGATGTAAAGAAATTGAACGGAAAACGAGAGCGATTCGGGGAAATTTGTACGAGAATTCGTGAGAATTGAACCTTGGTTCAATTTACATTTGAAAATTGTGGCTAGTCAATAGCTACCTATTGTCTTTAACATGTTCGAATTGATTATTACATTGTAATTTAATACGTCTTCAATCAGTTATTTAACTATTTGTTGCAGTACATTTACTAGAATTGCATTCGACCTCTTTGTAAATGCTAGGTAAATTTTAAAAAAATGCATCATTGTAGAATAAGATGAACGCATAAAGCCATGATTGTACAACATTCAATGCAATTTTAAAATAATAATATACATTAAAGAAACAATTGTTGAATCGTTTGTTTTTTGCTCGTATATTCATATTAGCCTCAACAAATTTTAGTTATTCCCACACTTAATTTATAATGAACGATAATTTTAAAAAATAGTAGACTTTTAGTGTGTTTACGAAATTTCTTTCAAAACGCTCTTCTAAAATTCCAAACTCTTTATTCATTGAAATTTTGCATAGCATATAGGCCTATTATTTTCAGCCATTTTTCATGAAGCAGATCATGATACGTTATTTATGAATTCCTTCCGTGTCTATTTATCAAATTTGAAAACGAGATATTAAAACTTTAAAAAGTATATAGTCTGAAAATTGTAGTAAACTGAAATGGCAATTTCTCTGAAATTTGCTAAAGATGGCGATCAATCTCAATTTTCATAAGTTTAGGTTAGTACGCCAGTTCATCACGAAACAACAATAACAAAACAAAAGACTAGCTAATAAATAAAAATGTGTGAAATATTGCGTGAAAGATATGTTTTATGGTGTGGTATCCGTGACTTTTGGATTTGAAATGTAGTGCATTTGCATTGCATAAGGCTAGGAGGGTTCATTTGCCTAATTTTTTCCTTATATTTTGATTTATTTTCATTGCAACGCCTTTAAAATTCATCTTGTTTTCAATTAGCGTCATATTTGTCGAATTTGAAACGCTTTTTTTGAAGTGATGTCCAAAAAAATTGATATGGATCGACATTTAATTAAAACTTGTTACTTTTTATGAAATTTTAATATAAGGAAGATGCTTCTAGCATGTTTTTGGTGGATCTTAGTTCCACTTCCTAACGTTCAAATTGGAAATGCTCACTTTTAATTCTTATAAAATTATCGTGTAATAACACGAAAACCACGCCTTTGAACCCTAAGCTACATGATGAGCCATTATTTTCATCTAAAAAAATTCACGATAAAGAAATAGCTGCTGGTTGGCAGTCCTGACAAGGGGAATATTTGCATTGTGAAGATGTAAAAAATGCCCCATATTCAGCGTGATTAAGACTACGTGTGAATACAACTCTTTTTTTTATATAAATTTGCAATTAGCATTCTTCGATGCTTCTTCCCTAAAAGCTCGCGTAAAAAACTTCACTGATTTAATTCCTGAAGATTTTTAACCGACATATATTAGTGCAAAAAACAGTTTCCGAAAAAAATAAATCTACTTCTAGTTTTTGCTACCAATAGATTAAGCAGCTGGTTCAATTTTAATCTTGTTATTTTTCAAATAACGTCTTTCAACGTTAACCTAAAGTTTAATGTAGATTATGTTTTTTAAATTTTGCAAATATTCTTTATCCCTGACACACGTTTGCTTAATCGTTTTATTTGTTACAAATTGAATTAAAAATGAATTTCGTAATAATCAGCTTATCTTTCGTGTGAACTCTTCACCGTTTTGGTACTAACAAACCTGCAGTGTTACAATTTGGAATATATTATAATTTAAAATTTGATTATGGGCATTTAGAGAGGTTAATTTAAAAAAGTAGTATGGTAAATGTCACATTGAGTATTGATATTATTAATATAAATGTGATACATTTTTGCATTACGTTTTGAAAGCAAAATGATAAGTTACCAGTATAGGATGAAAATATCTGACTGTTATGGTTTTAACATTCATCAGCAAATGATTAACTGGTGATTAGAACAGGTTTAACGATTTTAAGAAACTGTTGCCAATCATAGAAATTACCATGAGATAATATCTATTCTTTTAAATAGGAAACAATTTTTGGCGTCACATAGCAGATGAGATTTAAAAAACCAATGTGATAAGAAAAATGTACATGAATGCATGTACGTGATTTTTGCGAATCTAGCACAGAAAATACGTCTTGCTTCATTTGGTCTATATTTTAAGCATTCAAATGATTTGCAAAAGAATTTAACTTTTATCTGTTGTGGTTACATTTTATCAATCTTAAACAGGTATTTGGCGCATCAGTCTAAGCTTTGAACATTTCCTCAGTATTAAATGGTAATGAAAAAAATAAGAATAATTGTAACTAGGTCAGTTTAATTAAAAAGTCGAGAAGCTCGTAATTAATTACCATGAATAACTTGAAATACATGCATACAGGAAGTATACATCCGCATGTTCATTGTACATTGTATCCTAATAGTTTGTATGGTAAGGTTGATTTTGGTAATACAATGTATATGGGCAGATTTTTGTTATGGATGGATGGTGCTTGCGCAGCACGGTATAATATAAGAAAAAAAAATATTTGTTGGATATTATTTAAAGAAAGATCATAAATTTACACATACATTAATATAAAAAACTATGCATTTTCCAATACAATTTCAATTAAATGCTTTTTGAAGCTATTACACCTTACCATAGAACACATATTTATTTTAATTTTAATTGAATTTTTTTTTTACTGATGATGAAAGTTAGAAAAGATAACATTGTTATTGGAAACTGGATTGATGAAGGGTAAGCTACCGCAAAAAGGCCTTAATCCATTTCAAGAAAAGGAAATGCACGTTTCAAGATGGCCGTCGGGGTTGATCTAAATGGCGGTTATTACGTTAGCCCACGCCACAGGATTCGTCAGCTTATCTGCCATTTTGGAGGACATCAATTAACATTCACTTTAAAAATGTGTTGAACTCGATCAGAGATCGGCAATTAGCTTTGCATTGTGTTCTTATTGAAACATCGCAAACAATGCATGCACTCACTTAAAATGGGCGTGGAGCGATTAATATCTGAACACCCCCAACCCATGAACCACACTGAAGTGCACCCTTTAGCAACCAATTCTAGTAAGAGGGCCATGAAAACCCTTTAGCTACAGTGATTACATTTCAGTACAAGACCTCCATTTCAAATTTTCAACCAAAGTATATGATTTTTGGCTGAATTAAGTGGGTATATTTGGCTAATCAGCTGTTTGAAATAGCATCAGTTCAGAGGACATGAAAAAGACGAATAATGGTGCAGCTGGCCATTATATTGTCGTAATATGACAACAAATAAACTGATTAGGAAATTAATCTAATACAGGGTGTCTTCCTTGACCCATAATCATTTTTTTTAAAATAGTGAATGTTCAGTAATGACTACATTATTCTTGAGGATGCATTAGCTGACAATGGGATTATTCCCACTCATAATATATGCAAATCTTAATGAATGGGAGAGAATGTTATTAATGAAACAGAAGCTAATAGTGCGATCATAACTAAACCATCAGTGTTTTTGTGTCAAGATTCCTCCTTAAGTGGGGAGTGGGTGAGGACTCTTAATTGGTACTTGAAAAATCGTGCAATTTCCGCCTTAGGGGCGCCCTCTGGCCGAAATTATATGCTTTTCTGATCCAGATATTTGGACTAATTCCTATTTGGTCTTTATACTATGAGTTTAATTCGATGCAAAAGGACTGACAATGAAACGATGAGATTGGGGCAACTAAGCTTTTTTGATTTGCCTCTTGAAAATTCGGCGCCACTTAAAGCAGTTTTGTTTGACAAGTTTGCTGTAAATGTTTATCTCTCAAATAGAGATGAGCTTTTTATCACTTCCATAAACGGTTCATCGCAATTAGAAATATCAGCGGTGTTAATCAAACAATTAAAGATAATTGTAATTAAGATAGTGATTGACGTGTAAAGATGTAATTTGACATCCATGTACATGTATTTAGGCAACACCTTGTACAAATTTAAAATCTGTTTGGATCTGCGTTCATTAGTGGTTAAAGATAATGATTCGTTAACCCGGCATTATTCTAGGAACATGATTGCCATGGCACATTCTAACTGTTACATGAAAGGCAGAGAGTGGCCATCAAGATGGTGAGTTCGTGGTGATATCACGACTTTGTGGCATATGGCACGTTGCATGCATGAAGCAATCCTATTAATTTGCATGTATACTCGCCTCGGGCAACATACCTTTGCCACAAGGTTGCCATATGGTCACCAACTTGGTTTGGCACCCAGCCCTTTGCACGTTAATGTTACACATTCATGCATACAGTACAATATACTTTGTGTACATGTAAGATGTATATTATAATATTATAGCATGGTGCAGACGCTCTAATATTATTAGGGTACAGAACATGTTAGGATATATTAGCACTGGTTTGCGTAAATGGGTATACTGCTACTTTATGAAGTGTTAACACAGACACAAGTTCAGAATGGCTTATTTGAGTCACCCTGTATAACATGGATACATGATATTATGTTGGATGTATGAGATGATTAGCATATATTGCGTAAACTAGCACATTCCCTCGTAATTAAAAAAACTAAATTGCATGGGCTTAAGTTTTACAACACGTTGTAACAACATCAATATGTACCTGTAAATTAGTGCAAACTTTTAATTTTGCATTATTAAAAAATAAAAACCATTAGATGACCAACTAACACTACTAAATTTGGATTAAGTCAGGATTTGGGCTGGGTACCTGGGTACCCTGGTTTTGTTGGCCATTCAACCCCTTACTGTCTCATCCATCTCAATTCGTGTTTTTTTTATATAATCTTCTACGTTTTTGATCGAACACAGTGCAATTGTACTGAATCAGTTTAATTGCCATGTGAATACACAAATCTCGCGTAATTGCATATCTTTGACGTTTAACACGTTTTAGATTAAAACCCACATTAATTTAAAATGGGGAAGTGCCCACATAACGACACTTTTAATAAGAGAATCGAAATCTTGGATGATTTTTCCACGTTTTTTATTATAATTCATTTTTCTTCTTTCAAAGTCAATGAACCTCGAAGCAGGGAAGAACACAGTCGTGAGCCTCGTTAACAATCGCTTATTATAATTGTTATTGGTTGTTGGGGATGGACATGATTTGGGTGGGGCCATTTCGGTCAGCTTCTGTATGTGAATATTAAACGTGTACGTGTACGAGATTAAGCATATAGCCACAGTGTATGCGTGTTAATTTCTCATCTGGAAAGGTGGAGATGCCCTGGGGTAATGAACCCCCCTCTTTGTTCCCGCTGGTCATCATCATTTTTCATAATTTATCCAAATATGCAAATTTCACGATATTCAATGCACTGCACCTAGTAAAACCCTGCTGAGACTGCAAAAAAAATGCATATCCAACCCAATTACGTGTACTTGGTTCTGGACAGCTCCAGTTGTAATGTATATGCTTTCACTTTTTCTTGGGCACTTTTTAATATTTTAAATGAAATTCTAAGTTATAACTTACATTATCGAGGAAGGAGTTAGCATCTTGCAATTAACAACATATTGGCCACTTTTGACCCATTTTGAATCTTGTAAAGAGCCTATGTGTCCTTTAAATTTTGTAAAGGTTTCTGAAACTTTCCCACCAAAACAGTTGTTATTGTAATTTCAATTTTTGCACCTAGAAATGCTGCAAAACACCTATACTGTATACATGTATTGCTAAAATTGTATATAATGCAAAATAATAATTTAAATTCTTAACAATTCTCAATAATTCTGTTCGTTGTCAAACCGTAACTGGAGCGAAATATCCATATTTGCATATTTTTCATATCAAGATCTGAATGTCGATGTTTTTTTAAACGAAATGGTGACCCTTTTAATTTTTTTAAACATCGAAATTTGTCAACCGAAACCCTGTAAAACAATTGAACGAAAGTGAAACGATAAGAAGAGGACTTGTGTCCCATTGTCAATTCAAAATTATAAATAAAACTTATAAAAAAGCAATAAAATCAGCTAAGAGATCCCACATCATGAGTAACACCAATCGTTTATGGCGCCTTACACAGGACTGCAACAAAAAAACATTGATACGATTGGAGCCATCCAGGTGTGATGAGTTTGCCAAATTTATCTCTAATCCTTTGAATCTAATTGACCAAATTGATACGAAATGTACAGAAGTATGTAGACATAATTTAAATAAAGGGAGTTTCTCTGAATTTAATCTATTAAACGATAATGATCTTATAATGGGTATACGTAATACCAAATTTTCTCTAAG
>JAQGCC010003067.1:0-16358 GCA_034698905.1 Xestoiulus laeticollis
TTCTCATAAGCTGCCCACCCTCCATAATTTTTGGGTGGGCATTGCCCACTCTGCCCATCCCGTGGCGACGCCTATGCTCACCCTATGCGATATGATATATAAATACCCGGAGAATTTTTTCCCCTTGGTATACGTTTCATTTTGGTTGACCCTAGGGTCAACTTTTGGTTGACCCCGGATATATATCAGGAGTTTTGGTTGACCTCGGGTTTTTCTCGCAAATAAAAACCCCAAAGAACAATAGAAAAAATTTTTCCGGATATTTATATTAGATTATTGTTTTTACTAATTGTTAACGCAAATAACGCATTTTCAACCATATGCCTAACACTTTTTTAAATTGTTCTTTTTTTTGCAACTTCATAAAAACCTTGAGCATATCTATATGCCCTAAAGCTGTGTATAGATGTACATCGACACAATTAAACAACACAAACAGTGTATAGCACACATACGACTTTCTCTATAAAAAAGTTTAAATGTCCGATTTGGCATTAGGAATACAAAAAGTTACACAAATGAGCCATACTGGGGCCTCATTTTCAACCTCACACAATCAAAATTGGCAACGCACTCCCGTCTCCTGATTGGATTTCCTCGATCACCTGATCGAATCCCAAAAATCAGGGGAAGGGAGTGCGTTGCCAATTTTACTTGTATGAGATTGAACATGTGGTCCCTGTATGTTTAACATTTACTGTAGGCCTATACTGAGCATTAATTTACGTTTTACCTGTTAACACACGAACTACTTAATTTATATGATCTAGAACCTTTCGATACGTTGTCTTGGATTATGATTCTGTTGGTGAGCATTCACGTTGCCACCTTCGCAATCTTCACCTTAGAACGACAGAGTCCTTCCGGTTACCACAGAGCCGTGCAAACATCCAGAGGTCAGCTTCAGGCTGAACTAACACCCCCTTTCCTATGGGGAAATTTATTGACGAGCCCAGCGTCTTTTCTAATTAAAATTCTGGGGGGGAAAAATTGGTAAAAATTCTGTTTTCATAGATCTAGTGTATAGAGACCATGTTTTTTGATGACAATGTCTGGTTATTTTTAAAATTAATAAATAAGAATTTTTTTAAATTTCCGGGTGTTTTGCATGGTCTTGATGCCACCTGGTGTCAGCTACCTGCAATTTATCGTCGCGTTTCGAATATTTATTGATTAGTTACTTAATATTAAAATGACGTTAATAAAAATGTATCTGTGCCTTAGCTGGATAAATTATTCATTCTTTAAAATTAAAATACACACCTTAACTGCATGGTATAATTAATTTTCTAATCTCGTAAAAAAATTCAAATTTCGAAAAACGCCTGTAGCTGACACCAGACTTATAGCCACGTTAGATCCCAGGGAAATTTGATATTTATTCTTATTTATTAAATTTAAGGGCCATTTTCATAAAAAAATATGGTCTCTGTCCCTTATATCTGTGAACACCTTATTTTTACCAATTTTTTTCCCAGAATTTTATTTAGAAAATTCGCTGGGCTTGTCAATAAATTTACCCATAGGAAAGGGGGTGTTTAGTTTAGCCTTAACATCGAATTTGATTATTTTTGTTGTTTCAACTTAATTCTTTCAATGTTTTCTGTTTTTTTTTTTATCAGACAATAAGTACAAGTTCTCCCTGCATCGCATTTACTGGGGGGTATGGGCCTACCTGTTTCGAGCCTCTGTCAGCGTGGACTGTCCCAGAAGCATTTCGGCGAGGGTCATGACCAGTGCCTGGGCCATGTTCGCTATTGTGTTCGTCGCCATTTATACAGCCAATTTGGCATCTTTCATGATTACCAGAGAAAAGCATCACGACCTATCTGGAGTTAACGACGAAAGAGTGAGCTTTTTTCGTTATATTTTATATGGGGATAAGCGTAAATATTTGTATATTTATTACAAATTTTTTTTTATATTGAAAAATTGGTAATTTTTTGTAAAACCAACCTGGCGTTGATAAGATCAGTGTGAGAATTCCTATTGTTCACATATTATTTAGCATGGACATCGCATGGATAAACGCATGACAATCATATCCTAGATATACATGTATGCTTTGCGAATATCAATATTAAAGGCAATCACGTTGTTTTTGATGCGCTCGTACATGGTGGAGCATGCAATAAAGCATGGCACTACATTACATAAAATGAAGCGTTCTCATTGGTTGACCACCGTAATATTTCACCTGACCGCCTTACTAGTTTAATAAGTTGTTAATTTTATTATGAATATTATTTTTAAATAATTTTATTATGGATGTTCACTCACCCAAATACCTCAAAAAATCCATATAAAAAATGCGATATCATTGTAAAAATAGCAACAACTCATGCAGGCGAAAAATATTGCGATAAAAACGCGGGAATAGGACAACCAGTCAGAACGTTTCAATCCAGAATATATGCGATATAAAACAAACTCGTTTGTATTCTGGATATATGCCATGTGCCATGCTTTTCATCCATGCTCCACACTGTGTGAGTGCATTGAGTATTACATGTATGTTTTCAGGATATACTCTAGCAAAAAATGCCATGTATTTGTTATTTCTAAAGGCTTTGCTAAAATTAGTAAAGTGTCTTTAGATTTAACCTAATGATTAATGTCCGCTTAAGCCATCACACAATTACATACATTAAAATAAACAAAACCTCCGAATTACCTTTTAATTATAAACCTTGTTTTCATAAATTTAGCGATCCGAATTATTATTTGATGTAACACTGTAGCTAACGCTTCTAGAATTCATGTTTAACAGGCGAATCGAGGAAAAATGAATTTTTTCCCAAAGTCACAGAAGGTCGGAATCATAACCCCTTCACTGGTTCTTAAGGAATTTTCCCAAGTTCCAAATGAGAGAGAAAGAGTTTTCATCAAAGCATTGGAAGGTCGTATTCATATAACCTTAACCAAGTATCTCGGATTATTGTCCACTCTCTCTGGCTGTTTTGTTGCTGAGCACGGGCTTTTATCTTCATTGTATTTTAACCCTTTGGTTACAATAACCAGGGCCAAACCAATAGTTGCACCCAAATGGCACCAACAAATCCTAAGTGCCAGTACCAATCCAGGGCCCGTTACCAGAGTCCTATTCGGAAAAAAGAGAGGAAAACCGGAATTCAAAAGTCTCCCTTGGTCTTATTGGTTTCTATAATTTTATTGATCATAGGTTTATACATCTATGTAGTTACATCTACTATTGTAGAGGGTCTGTTAAACTTTACACACATTTCCATGAAATGTAATATACATATATTTAAACAAAAAAATTAAACAAATAATAAAATATTTATGCTAGGTCCTCGTGCATTTCATTTCTTCCTATCAGTTTCCAAAATTAAATAAAAAAATATATTAGAAAAAATGGCTTATTCTGGTGTGCAACCCTCTTAAAGCATTCCAATAGTGAATAAACAATGCAACTCCAGTCCCGTCTGCTTATCATCCAATTTTTTTTCTAAATCATATTTTTTTATTTAATTTTGGAAACCGATAGGAACACATAGAATGTACGAGGACCTAGCATTAATATTCTATTATTTGTTTACATTTTTTGTTTTTTGTATATGCATATTCTATTTTATGGAAATATGTCCTTAAAGTTAACCAGACCCTCTACATGCAAAATATACATGCCCTCTATACACACAAACAAAAAAATTTAACAAATAATAGAATATTTATTCTAGGTCCTCGTAAACTCCATTTGTGCCTAGCAGATTCCAAAATTAAATTAAAAAATAATTTAGAAAAAAGGCTTATGCTGGTATGCAACCCTCTTAAGGCAATAACCGCCTTTAGGCCTTTAGCCCCAGGCCACACTAGGCTGGAAACGCGCGTTTAGCCAGCCTTAAACAGGGCATCTAATTTAATTTAAATTCTAAAATTATAAAATTTGCGTATTAATATCTCGTGCAAAAATTCTTATTTTAATTAAGGGGCCATTCAAAAATTACGTCACACCTAGGGGGGTGGGTGGGTTTTTTTTTGTGTGACAATTGTGACCATGGGGTGGGAGGGTGGTTCGTTAATGTGACGTCACACAATCAAAATTTATTGTTAATGGTAAATAATATGCGGTAATTTTTTTAAATTTTTTTAACATTTGAAATTGATAGCAGTCGGAAAAAAAATTTGGGTTCTATAGTGACTTGAAAAGCAGTTGGGGGTTTTCCCCAATTGCTCTTCATGAAGAGCTAATCATAATTGATGAGTAGCAATCGGGGTAGGTCAAACATGTTGCATGTTCCATATTTATAGCAATCTATTATTTAATATGATGTTATTAATATCAACATTGGTTTCATTAATTTAAAATTAAGTTTTCAATATTTCAAGTATTTTAACAAATAGAATTTTTTGTTGGGAAGGAAGGAGGGGGGGGAGCTTAATCGACAGGCTGTGACGTCACTATGGATGCATGGGGTATTTTAAAATTTGCGACAATTGTGACAAAGGGGTGGGGGGTGTTTAAAATGAGGCAAAAAAGTGTGACGGCCCCTAAAAGCCTTGTTTGAGGCTAGTCAAACGCACGTTTCCAGCCTAGTCTGGCCTGGGGCTTAAATATAAACGAAGCATCCAAATATAAATTCGTTTTTTTTCATGCCATCCTCACAGTTGCTGAAACCTTCCGCTCTCCAACCTCCATTCCGCTTCGGGACAGTGCCTCATGGAAACACGGAAATCATTCTCCGAAACAACTATCCAGAAATGTATACCCATATGCAGCAATACAGCAGGAATAACGTAACTGAGGGATTAAAAGCGGTGAAAAGAGGGTAAAAAGTCACGAACTTCCACCGTTTTGGAAGCACTCAACAAAACTTGCAATGTTTCCAAATGTTTTTTACTCTGTTAACATCGGATTTTATATCTTTTTTTCAAGTGAGTTGGATGCCTTCATCTATGATGCCGTAACACTTAACTATTTGGCCAATCAAGATGACGATTGCAAACTTTTGACTGTGGGAAGTTGGTACGCTAATACAGGCGAGTCCATGATTTCTGATGTTTTCATACGGTTGGTTCCAGAAATTTGGCACAGAGATTATTCGAAACTTGCGCTTATTTGAGAGAAATCTTAACGAAAGCTTGTACATACTGTACATGCATGGACATTAGTTAAAAACGGAAATATACATTTTGTTATGAATATTTTAATAAAACATCCTACAAAATTTGAAACAGTTTTAATAAACGCTATTAAAAATAAATTTATAATAACCAAAAATCACAAACCAAAACAGTAGCCCTATAGGCAAGCCATATTTTTGTAGGCTAAATTTATATTTAAGAGTGACAGGAAACTTGTTTTTAAAAAATCAAAATAACTCTTTAATGGCTTTTTGTCAAATACATGTACAAGGCATCAACATCGTAGATGGCTTTGACATTCTAAACTATCAAAATATTTTAAATAATGTACGCATAAACAGACAATGGCCACAAAAAAATGTAAAAACATACTCCATATATAGAGTTAAGTTGGTGTATGAATGGTATGTTTTATTATTGGCCATTATCCAAATATGCATGCATTATCTAAAATATTTGTGATAATTTAGGATGTCAAAACCATCTACGATGTTGATGCCTTGTACATGTATTTGACAAAAAACCATTAAGAGTTATTTTGATTTTTTAAAAATAAGTTTCCTGTCATTCTTCGATACAAATTTAGCCTACACAAATATGGCTTGCCTATAGGCTACTGTTTTGGTTTGTGATTTTTTGTTATTTTAAATTTATTTGAATAGCGTTTATTAAAACTGTTAATTTTCGTCTGAAACAATAATTATTTTTACTTCAATTTCCTATTACCATTTGGGTCGGTTTTTGGTCAGGTCCTCTTTGTGTTTGTGGTACTGCCCCCAATTTAAGGTCCATCCCCATCGTCCGTAAACCTAGCTCTCCGGCTATTTAAGGAGCAGCAGAAGTAGCAGACTTCAACTCCGATTTCATTATTCTTATGTTCACCACACAGTTTCACAGCTCCACTGTATCTCAACTGTGAAATAAATATCTTCATGTTTTAAAGTTAACTTCAGCTAGGAAGTTGGTTATTTACTACTTTCCAGATAAATACATTTTTTCCTCACCTGGCTTAATATCCACTATTTAGCCAACTTGTTATTATTGGAGATTTCTAACTACAGGATATAACTGCTCAAGCTGGCATGGCATGGACAACCCTGACTCCAATCCTTCAGGTTGCCCTAGAGGGAAGTAGGGAGATCCGTCCGGATCCTACTGCTCCAGCCCAAGCAATCTCTGGCCAAGACCATTCCTAAGTCCAAGCCACCACAGAGGTTTCCACTGCACAAGGGCCTGTAGCCTGAATGGTCGCTTCCCAAGGAACACCACACATGTATATTTCCGTTTTTAACTAATGCAATTATTTCCAGAGTTATTCATAAAAAAGTGTCATTGCCAAAATCATTTTTGGTGCCACTTTAAATGGTTAAACATTTTCATATCATATGATACATTTAAGAATACAGTGAAATAAAGGCACAATTTCTTAAAGTCCCAGTTAACAAGAGTTTACATTTTGATAGTTTTTCGGCACATCCGATTTCATTCATTCTATCACTTTTGATTTTTTAGGGTATGGCTTTGCATTTCCCCGCAAGTCCCGACATCTGGATAAGTTCAACAGATTTTTGATGATCTATAAGGAATTTGGTTTGTGCTGGTTAAACATAGTTTGTTCTACGGTAAAACAGTCGGTGAAGTAGTATTTGATGCTTTTTCAGGAATGATGGACCGCCTTCAGCGGTTTTGGATGTATGGCAAATGTCATCCGGACAAGAAGCGTCCAAAGACCAGCGAACCCATAAAGTTGGCCCAGTTCACCAGCGTCTTCATTATGTTAGGCTTGGGAATTTCTTTGGCCGTCTTCGTGTTTATACTTGAAATATGTTACTTCAAGTACGCCAGGAAACATTCGATAGCATACAGAGACGAATCTCCAAAAACTTAGTTTTGGTTCCTATCAAAGGGTTTTGGGCTGACCATGGAGGCTCCAAAACCACAGAAAGCATCTTAAGGGGCCATCCACAAAGGGAAGGGTGTTTTTAGATTTTGGACACTGTCAGACAGAGGTGTGTCTGCCATTAAAATGCATGAAGTCTATATCCTATGTACACCTTGCATGGATATATATTTCCAGTCAATACTTAGGTTGTTGAAATCACCCACTGCTATAAGTGGGCATGCAGCACTGAACGCATGTGCTAAAGCCTCATTGAGATAAACACACACACATCTGTACAACATGGGTTTCTTGGAGGGACAACCATTAGGTTCACCAATGTGCCTATTAGATGCACATGACGTCTCTATTAAGAAGAAATAGGGCCCATAGGTCAAGCTAGGATGCATTTGCATCCAGCACCGTATTAAGCATTTTGGGGGCCTCTAGGCACAAATATGTGGGGGCTGGCTTAAGGGCAGCGTTTTCCCATTTTTTCGGAATGTATGCTTAATTATTTTTATTAAAAGGATTGCGCATATGGCAAACAAAAGAGCAGTTCATTTATTACAAGTTCTTTTTACAATTTTTCAATTTTTCTACAATTTTGTGGGGGCTGTAATTTGTGGGGGGCCCTAGGCAGTGCCTAGTTTGCCTATATGGTAAATCCGGCACTGGATGCATGCATGGTATATTTAATATTCTTTTTGAAAATTGTATATAGAATGACATACATGTATCTATTCGATTTGTTTCCATTTTTGTTAACAGATCTAAACGAAGTTGTAATAAAAAACGATAAACAATTAACAACTGAAAAAGACCCAATTGTTGGGTTTACCCAATAGGGTTAATCAAATATTGCAAAACATATTCATTCGCTAAAATATCGTGATTTTTTTCCTATTTCCCTTTGTGTTGGTTTTATTAGTGATTTCGCAAATTGGGAATCTGTCGGATATGTTTATTTTTCTTGTTTATTATATACCAAACTTATTTTATAGTTAAATAGACATATTATATAGTGTAAATGTACACTATATAGTGATTATGACTTACAATTGAATTTTTAAGCTGGAGTTCGATAGCTTATCCTGATGTCCAAATTTATTGTTCCAAAATTATCCAAAATGGCCCATGCGTTGATAAAGTACACGTATACATATCTTAATCTCATTCCTTATATTTCTATATTTATAGCTAATCTGATGGAATATCCTTGTACTTTACGAATTTCTACTATTGTTAGAAAGTTGGCAATGGTTGACGTTTGGATCCATAACACCCAGCGTCGCCTATCACGTATAAAGGTTTGCATTACGTTATCAACAGTGTCGTGACAGCGATTTGTGTTGAATGTGTTCGCCATGCATGTCCGATTTCCCGTTGACTTTAAGATCACGCCCAGCGTTCGGAGGCCATATTCTCGTTTCAAGGTGATTCGTTACGAGAGCCGAATCGCGATAAAAAGCCATTTGGAAACTGTAATGGCTCGTTTAATAAAACCTGGCTGGCGGGTGACGAATTTCGCGACCTTGGTGCAGGTTTGGGGAATTGGGTGGGGGACCAGAAAGGCACGATTTCTGCATCGTTCCCAAATCAGTTCAGTTTTCGTGCCTGACGATTGCGGTTGTAATCGCTTTTGGTAGGGCAGCAACTCCGGTAGACCAAAATCACGGCGATGGGTTCGGATTGAAACTGATGGGTCATCTGTGCAGAATTCATTTGTTCGCCTATTGGCAATCCCCCGAAAAACCTGTTGAAATGGAGTGTGACATCTACAGCGATACCGGGTGATGGTTCTCAAGAGGGCTTGAAGAATGATGCCACACAAGCCTGATTCGAGACGGAAGTTTGGTTTTCATTTTGGGTTTTTGGTTTGCTATAATGCCGTATTTTCACTACACTGACTTTGATCGACTCCCGACTTTTGACGTCACTAGTCGGGAACGGAAGAAAACAAGCACGATGTTCATTAGACCGACTCCCGTCACGGCGCTTTTGCTTTAGGGTCGTTTAATAAGCAGTCGACGCATTTCACACATGTAATTAGGAATTCATCATATGCCGCCATTTTGAAAGTCGGTGCGTCCCACCAGAAAAAGTCAACATGGTTTTGACTTTTTTCTGGATGTCGGTATGGGAGGAGCCATATAGCGCGACCGACTTTGCGTGCAAAACGAAAGACGTCTATGTGCATGCGCACTCACCGATTTCTGCAGCAAAAACGCGTAGTGAAAATACGGCATGAATCTTTGGCTCCTTCCTTGTTATTTTAGGGTGTAATATGCATCAGCTGATCAGCAGTCATCCAAACCAGAAAGGCTGAAACTTATATATGGCATGCGTTTCAGCCATTAGTAACCTTTGGTTGATCAGCTAATATAGGCTCCTTCACGCGAGCGCTGTTAAGCACAAGCTAGCAACGCTTTTCCCACGTAATTAGATGTTGCGCATGCGTTGTTTATGCGCGCATATGATTACGCGGGAAAAGCGTGGCCGGCTTGTACTTAACAGCGCTCGTATGAAGGAGCCTATTGATTGACACGACTTACATGTACATGGAATAGTTGGTGATTTCGCAACTTTGGCAACTTTTAAGCTTTTAAATGCTCAATTTTTCGCTTAAGTACATGTACTTTGACCATAAGCTTGTTTTTTTTAACTTTTTATTTTACTTGACTTGAACGGTGTCTTGTTTCAACTTCTTTGAGGTCTTTTTTAACCAACTTTCACAAGTCCTATACAAAGGAGCTCAAATTTTGTATACATACATTATATCAGTTTCATGGAACGTTTTCATCTATCAAAATTTAGTAGTTTGTTGATACTATAACGACCCAAAAACTTTCAATTTTTAATGTAAAAAATGCATTAATCAAAGAAAAACGGTTACGCTACGGAGCGCTACGATGGCAAATTTCGAAGTCGACTTTAGATAATGGCATTCAAGCGCGCCGTAGTCGAACCGTTCTAAAACAGCAGAAAGCGCTACAACCAAGCACTGTTCATGTTGATGTGTAAATAAAAGGTTTTGACCAAAAACAAAGTTTTTTTCACAATTTGTTATATCTTTGTGTTCATTGGTTTCATTGACAAACCTTACTTTGGGCGTGTTATTTTACTTAGAAAAGCTATTTTTTTTCTTGATTTTATACACTAGGTGTGTTCAAACATCAAGGTATAGAATTTAGCAAGGCTAGCTGGCTACTTTTATTCTTAGTTGACAGAGGCTTGAGTTGGCTGGCCGTGCTTGTGATATTCTGTATTGTGGCGCCATATATATGAATGGTGCGTTATATTTAAATCCGTAATGACAAAGTCTCCTCTCAGTCTCCGTCACTACGAATTAAGCCGAATTTAGCTAAACGGGCAAAGATTTTCAACTTGAGCACAACTACATGTATTGTGGGCGCATTTGCTTATACACATTTTTGTATTGTCTTTTGTGTTTGCTGATCGAGTTTTTTCCCTAAACTTAATCAATTTTTCTTTTCTGGCTTCTTGGCATTAATCGTAAAGGCGATCATCCACATTTAGGAAATCCTGAAGGTTTGGACTGCGCATTCTGAAATTTGAGGATTTCATCAACGTGTGTGGTAGACTCCTTGAGGCCAGGAGCGCACTTAAATTTACAGTTCAGAGAATCAGAATCAAAAACCATTTCGATGCCTGCAATTAAGGCTGTCTGATTCTCGATCTGAAGGGAAACAATGAGGGGACTGCACAGTGTAGACTTCAGAATTTGGACCAAATGCAACTTGTGTGGATTTTTACGTTTTACATGTATATGATTTTTTGATCATTTGGGTAACTGGTATATTTCAGTTGCCGTATGACCATGTTATGTAAAACTTAAGGGGTTTGCATACCAGAATAAGCCTTTTTTTCGAAATTATTTTTTTATTTAATTTTGGAAACTGATAGGAACAAATGAAATGTAGTAGGACCTAGCATAAATATTCTATTATTTGTTTAAATTTTAGTGTTTAAATATATGTTTATTACGCTTCATGAAAATATGTCCGTAAAGTTTATAATTATTGAGGGTCTGGTAAACTTTACGGACATATTTCAATGAAGCGTACTATACATATATTTAAACAAATAATGGAATATTTATGCTAGGTCTTACTACATTTCATTTGTTCCTATCAGTTTCCAAAATGAAATAAAAAAATAATTTCGAAAAAAAGGCTTATTTTGGTATGTAACCCTCTTAAATCACAATTGGAACATATTTAAGTCACAGAATTGCCCATAAATATACGCAGTATATACTGATATGACTATCAACAATTAAGATAAAGAATGAGATGCAATGATAGAAAACACGAACGACCGCTTGCCCACAGTATAAGAAGTAAACCAGTATATGTACAGCTCGTTTTGTTTGGGTTCCTAATGAGCTAGCAACGCCATGTTTAGATTTGATTGCAGCAGCGAGGTGGCATTGTCCACAGTATAAGAGTTAAACTAGTAGGTATAGTTCATTGTGTTTGGGTGCCTGTTGTTGTTTGCAGCTGCAAGGTGGCATTGCTATCGCTGTCGGGCATACATATATTCAACGATACCGACAAAAGTTGTACCTACTGGTTGTCCTCTTATACTGCGGGATGCCCTTCAGGTCGATCATATGCATGGACATTATCACGGGTTAACTCACTAGACATTTACTTTCACCTCCGGTGAAAGTAAATGTGCCTGACGTCATCGTGATCATCAAATAACAAAAGCGCACTGATGAGCGGGAATGCCCCTGCATTTTTGTGATTGGATAATCACGATGTCATCAGGCGCATTTTCGTTTACCAGAGGAGAGTTTCGTATAGTGAGGTTAAGGCTTTAAGTCCCCGACACACTGGGCGTAAATAACATGTGTTGCACTCAAAATGCGCCTAACGCAGGGGTCTGCAACCTGCGGCTCTTTCGATGTCAAGTTGTCCTCCTCGATAATCGGTCGTAATGTCTTACCTTGACAATTTTTGGGTAATTGAGTTTCTGTGCTCAGGGTGGTGGATGAACAGTCCATTTCATTCGACAAATTGTTTGTCAACGTGAGCAACTTTTTATCGTTCTAGGCCTACCGCGCAATCACGTCCCCCCTATAAAAAAATTATCGGGTACTCGTTATGGTGAGCATATTTCAAGTTCAAGTGCTTGGCATTGTATCAGTTTTCCACAAGGTGAGCCTGTAATGGGTGTGGCCCGGAAAATTCCTCGAATTTGGAATGCGCCTTTTAGGGGGGGAATTTCAACTGATAAGAATGAGGGGGGACATCTAGAAATATTTTTGGTTGTTCCGGACATGTTTTTAGAAATTTCGTTTATAGATTAAAGGATTATCCTATTATATTAAAACGCATACGTACCTTAGGCTGTTTGTTATGTTCGCATTTCCACCCTTCCTGGCTTACAATACGAGCTCAGCAAACCTACGGCATCTATACAGCCGTCGCCATTTTTTTCCGAACGTGTTAACGTAAGCCTACACGTTTGGATGGCTGGCCGGCTTACGTTGACACTTCCCATCCCTCTGTAAAGCCCAATGTTGCGGCTGACGAGCTTCACAACCCTCGCTGCTGCGAAAAGATCGATCTAGGGAGACTCCGTAAAAACCATTTCTCTACTTACATAACTTGTATTTAAAATAAGGGCTTCTATACTGAAACCAGCTTTGTCACGGGTGAAAAGGCTGAGAAAGCACCGTAGGTGCTCTCGGTTACCCGGTTCTCTATTATTATTATATATTATTAGATCAAAGGAAACCTGTTCAATCCCTCTTTTGTCGGCCACCCAAACTTCAAAGGTGTCAACAAAAGTGAGCATACTGGTTCCTACACTGTGCCATTTGTTACAATTTCGATTTCGTTGAAAAGACTGCTCACATACAAAGTTAGGGAATTTTCATTAACTTTTTATAATTTAGCCAATACACCAGTATCCGTTTGTTTAGAAAGTGTATTGGGGTGAGTTGGTTAATTTATAGTCACGTTATTTTGCTGAAATACTAATATTTGCAATACAAAATGAGATTAATTTGTGATGCTCTGGTATTTTGGACGTCATTTGGCAATAGCGCAATTGCCACTATGTAATGCGTTTGCAAGAAGCATGCTTTTTGTGCATTTTTATGTAGAAGTGTTATTTTTATTTTCGTAATTTTTTTTCCTGCAATGTTTGGACGCCATCTTGTGCCCACCTTCGAAGACTTTGCATCCCATCTCTGCATGTCATCCTTCCAAACCCGAATGTGCCACACCAACTTGCACTGTCGACCATTGGCCGACGACGTCACGTGCACTCGCCTCATCCGCCGTCCGTCATTGGCTGTTCTGGTTCCTTAGTTTGTTCTGGTAGTTTCGTACCAGGAATGCCTTTACAATTGTGTCGATGATATCTGTAAATGCATTGTCTGGTATGGGAACTGCCAGTGTTTCCTCTACTTTTTTTCGTTTTTTTTTTTTAGTTTTATCATTTTTTCGTTGTTTTGAAATAGCTTTTACAATCTTTTCTCCCGCTTTTATTTTGTTGTGTTCCATGAAGTTTGCCCATGCCGCATGTAGCGAATTTTATTGGGTTTAATCACTGTAGAACATGGTGTTTGTGGACGAAGAATAATTTTGGCGCCATCTGGTGCAAAGAAACGAAAGCAGCTATGTGCTTAATGACAGATACAGTTTGGGGAAACCTAATTAATTAGATACCTTAACACCTGATTGACACCAATGTTGATGTAGAACTGATGTGGATCAAGAAAACTTTTGCGTGTTAATTCACACCGCAGAACTCAGTTAAACTGGTCACATGACCTAGTATACTGTACCCTGTATACTATAGGTCATGTGACCCAGTTTAACTGAGTTCTGCGGTGTGAATTAACACGAAAAAGTTTTGTTGATCCACATCAGTTGATCTGCATCAACGTTGGTGTGAAGAAGGTCTTATGAGATTGTTGAATTATGTATTCTACGCCATCTTGGACAATTGAAGAAATAAATTCTGGCAGGTTTTGGTGTGTGGTTACGGGTCGTGAATTTTGTTGCAAACGTGCTCGGAAATTGCTGGTCTAACCAGTTTTGCGCTGCTAAAGGTCTGGCATGTGTCTGCAAGTAAAATTCTCAATAAAATATTCCTGATGTGATCGCATGTTCGTTTATTTTTTGTCTATAAATGTGTGATCTAGAACGTTATGAATGATGAGTAATTTTAAGTTTGCTTATAGTCAACGCACGCTTTAGTGACGTCATCGACACTCCGTTCAGGGTTGTTCTTCTCACTGGAGTGTTATGGATTGTTATTCTCACTGAGCCACTAATTTATGTCCGATTCTCACTACGCCGATTTTTGACTGAAAACTGAAATAATTGTCGTGGCAGGGCGCATGCACAACGCGTTTTTGTTTCCATTTTTCGTTTTTTGTGCATGCACCCACGACGATTGTTTCCGTTTTCAGTAGAAAATCGGTGTATTGAGAATCGGGCTTTAGTGATGACCGCAAGTTTCATTGTGAGGACAGTTGTCATAGTTATTGAAGTCACAGTCGCGTTGCCACGGCTACATTGTCGCATTTCAAAAAGTTTTGATATGCAGCATTAATGTCGCTCAAAAACAGTTCTGCTTTTTTCCTACTTTAGACTATGAAATTAAATTTTCCAATTTTTAATAATTATTAATTCGGAATAATGTACCTAGTTTGTTATATCGTAGAATACATTCATTTTCTTGCGTGAAGACTTTCAGTTTTTTATGAGCTCTTCATCGGAGCTATTAATTGTTGGCAAACATGACGTAAACATCATTTTAAAAGCAACTTGTGAACAGGTAAACCCGTGTCGACAGAAATTATGACATTTTAGGACAACAATGTCGCAGCTTTACTGGCTCCGTGAGAACTGGGCTTTATCACAGAATCGTGAACGAGGCTGGTAGTGACAATAGGGAGATATAGCAGTACGTTAAAAATACTGACTATTTACGTTTTCTTTTTGGAAAACTTTTGGAGTATGGCGTTGACATTGTTAAGCCGCGTTTACACCACGCGAAAATAGAAAACATAATACATAGAACAGTTTCGCAAAACTGTTATACAAAACGCATCTCAAGCCGGGTTCACACCACGGGGAAATAGAAAAGTAATACATAAAACACAAGGAAATGCATAAAACATCGCGTTCATACCTAACTTTGGCGATCTGGCAAGAGTCGGTCTAGATCAAAGGGAATTTAGGAAACACATTTTTTCACGTCGTTTTTGACGGAGCTTCAACCATGATTAGATAGGTTACTTCTTTGGAACGGAGGGCCCAAAATAAGGCCAATTGCACATATATACTTCGGCAAACGACTAAAACTATGCCCGAAAATGGACCTTAGTTAAGAGCGCATGGACGGAAATC
This sequence comes from Xestoiulus laeticollis, assembly GCA_034698905.1. Lineage (NCBI taxonomy): Eukaryota > Metazoa > Arthropoda > Diplopoda > Julida > Julidae > Xestoiulus > Xestoiulus laeticollis. The sequence continues at coordinate 15,385 of JAQGCC010003067.1, forward strand.
ACTTCGTCCATCTTTGTTTATGATTACTTGAATTTGCAGCGTCAACAGTATGTTTCCTAAATTTGAATTGCGTTTTGTGAACCAGTTTTTCATAACTCTTGTTTCGTGTATTATGTTTTCTATTTTTGCATGGTGTGAACGTGGCTTTAAAGTCATACCTTAGTGACCACGTTAGCACATTGTTTGAGAATGCAATCACATTAGGGAGTTGAAGCAGTACAGTCGATTGGTCTTGCCTTAAGCTCCAGGCGACACTAGGCTGGAAATATGTATTTGGCTATCCTCAAACAGGGCATCGAATTTAATTTAAATGCTAGAATAAATCAAATTTACACATTATCTTGTGCACAAATTCGTTTTTAATTAAAAGCCTTGTTTGAGGCTAGCCAAACGCGGATTTCCAGCATAGTGTGGCCTGGGGCTAAGGGTAAAAACGTAGTACTGTAGTGCTATCAGCGATTAAAGAATCGCTTCATTCTATAGATAAAATGCTCCTGGCGTAGTCATCATTATGACGATTTTTTGATCCCCGTGCATTCCCACTCTGAGGAAAAACATTTGGAACATTTGCCACTATCTGGACAAGCATTGCAGCGGCGCTCTGGACAAGCATTTTTACGGTGCTCAATTCCCACTTTTTTTTTACTCAATAAGCAGACGCTTAGATAGATGGTTTTACATGGGCACTTGTGGGCCACTCTGTTAATAGTGGCTAACGCATTTTGTCCACTGGGTGTGAGCTAGCTGTTTTATCCCACCAGGTAGACCACCTTGATCATTTTCCCGATCGGAGTTCCGGCGCGATTAAGGCTGTCTGATTCTCGATCTGAAGGGAAACAATGAGGGGACTGCACAGTGTACGGTTCCCGGACATCTCGACAAAGTCCTTTTCGTCAAGATCGGCTGATCGGCTGAGTAACTGAAAACGTTCTGGCGTGGAAAAAGTTCTGGCGTGGGCTAGAGGCCTGATTTCC
>JAQGCC010003068.1:0-16350 GCA_034698905.1 Xestoiulus laeticollis
TTTAAAGTTAACCGTTTTCGAGGGGTGACACTATCGATATCCGCCCCGGGTGTCACCCATGCTAGCTACGCCACTGAATTAGGTAGGACATTAGGTCGATTTGTATAATTAAAATTCGTTAAACCTGAACAAGTTATACGTTATCGTCATATTTACATAATGTGAATTGAATTATTGTTAGCGATTCCAAACAGTAACGTATAAGGAACAATGAAGCAATGTTGTCACAACTGTTCAGAGCAGCAAACTTATACCTAATTGTTTGATTTATTAAGTGCCTATTTCTGATATTTCATCAGGAAATGAGCAAAACAACTGGAAACAAAGTCGAATGTTACCTAATTTATTGTTAAAGGGTGCGACAGTTGTTTTTTTCAGCATTGACTAGCAATTACATGTTCGATCTAAATCAACCTTCTGCACACTATCTACATGAAATTTTCGCAAATGAAGATGACCGAAACTTAAAATGACTAAAAAAATAGTAGTTTGTAATGCCATCCTACATGCAATTCTGATGCATGCAACGAATATTTTTGAATGTCAGCTTGGACTATAATCAGTGTCTGAGAAAATTAAACAATGTGTTGATATTACAAGTCCGAGCCTCGTATTTTGTAGCCTTTTGAGCCTACGCATCATGTAAGGATAAAAACTTTTTCGTGACCAATTTTTGCAAATATTCTTTACAACAGCATTCATCTTTTCAAAGCACGCACTTGTGGCATTTTCCTCGACATCCACACCAAACTTATCAAACCAGACTTTGCATGCATGTTCAACATGAGTCAACCACGCAATTAGGTTATTGGTAGACACTTTTTGCCTGGGCCAAGGTGGTTCGACTGAGGGTTTGAGGGCTCTCCTATGGAAGCAGTCATGCGAGGGGTGCCCACTCTACCTGAAGCAATACTTCTACTCGCATACAGGTACATCATTGGCTTTCCCCTACAATCGTCCGTTATAAGGAACAGCGTGAAAGGCAAGTAGGAGAAACCGGTTTTTTTACCTTCTTGCTGGAAGAATGCGCGTAGCCTATGCATACCTGGTCAATGAAACGGAAGGGACGTCGTCTTTTGCCATTCGGATTTGTTTTAGCCTCTGTAGCCGTGGACGTCATCATTCCACGTATTTTTGTCCAGTCGCCAAGTACACCGGTCAAAGTTTGTGTTGTGTAAATGGTGATTAGACGGTCAATCGTCCACTTTGGAAAACTTTACCAATCTTGAATGGAGCAGCAATCCCGGATTTACTACGCACCTGTCGATTGCGGCCGCCATAACCGTTCAGGCGCATGCTTTTTGGAAGTGTCCTAAAAACTTTTGACCTGCGCAAAGGTAAGGGCCAGAAGGCCAAAAGTTTCTTAGAAATTTTTCGGGAATGAAAAGTGTTCGTGAAACAATGCCATTTGGCCTTTAAACAGTGTGGAATGCTTGCCCTGTACCTGGCGAATTTGACAGTTTGCCCATATGAGGAAACAAATCAAAGTAAAAGTTTTGCATGTTTTAGCAATGCGTTAACTAGTTTGATGGTTATTCGTACAAAACGTCGCAATAGTTGCTCAGACAGGTTTAGCCGGTGTAAACCTGTGACGATCACTTTTTGGAGATAGAATTTCATGTACATGTACATGTATGTCTAAAGCCTCAGGTGAAATTGCTCATACTCTATATATGGCGGATTGCACCAACTCTTTTATGCATATGATTGAATTATAAATAATCGGATAATTACTAAAAAAAATATCATACCCAATGAACGTGTCACCGGAAAATTATTTATCAAGGATTGATGTTACAACCAAGAATATACATCAATTTTGAAAGTATGAAGCTATATGTTTAAAATATGTGTTGGATTTTTTTCTACTCAAATGCAGTATAAAATTAGATAGCGGTGAGTTCGTGAACTTAAGTGATTCCAGCCTTTACAAGCATTATAATAATGTACATGTACATGTAAATATTGTAGGTCTGTATGCAGATTTCGTCATTTGCTGAATATGTTTATGACCAATATTAATAGTCTACCTCAAGATTAGTTCCACGAAATTTTATGTTTCTCCTAAAATTAAAATCCACTTGATGATATCGATAACGTATAGGCTACCAGTGTATACGTGTTAGTAACATGGAGGGTCGATTTTGTCTAATTACACTAAAGTTATGCAAATATCGATTAGTTATCTAATTATGACTGAATTATTCGAATTCGCTTTCGTAAACAAGTTAGGATAGAAAGAGAGACTTGAACAATAAACCGGTCAGGTTTTAATTAAAAAATATGTATTAGAAAAAAAAAATACCAACATAACAAGGTTCTCTGTTTATCATATACCATAATTATTTAAGCACTTCCGTTAAATAAACCATATAAATCAAGTTTTTAATCATGAAAAGTATATATGAAAACAAAACTGTAAATGCCACTTGCGAACATTATAGGCAAATTAAACAGGAATGATATAATGGAAATCAATATTAAAATAAAATCTGGTAATACAATTCCCTCCTTCAATTCACTGAATATTATGGTGTCTAAAAGGAATACGCTTGTAAATAAATACCTTTTTAAATAATGTACATGTGCATGTATATTAAAACTACCATCTGAATCTAGTTATCTATAATCTCATATTTCAATTAGAGTTCAATTCTGTGAAATCTTCGGTTAACTTTCTTTTCCAGCATAGAAATTTGTAAATTATTTTCTATACCAGAAACTATACATTGCATGTACACCTTTACAAAACTTTTTCGGAACAATGAAGCTTAATGATTACATAAAAAAACTTGCTTCAAGACCCAAGTGAAGTGAATTTGTGTGAAGGATGTACGGTAGTTTAGGTGACCTATGAAGCATCATACCACAGCCTGTGATTATGTCTGCCAACCAGTCGTTAAAGGTCACATTAGACATGCAGGCAAGTTTGAAACAAGAAGGCTGTGAAGTAATCAACAGTATGCCTAGAGCATAAACGCGGATATGTGTGGGATTTTATTTAATAAGTAATGCTTATATTTAGAAATAATGCAATTACAGGGCATGTGGGAATACGTACAGTATAAGTGCATGGGTTTGGTCTCAGAAGGATAACACTTTTCTTAAAAGTAAGATGAGAATTAAGTATGGAACTTTCATCATAGCATCAATCTAGTATTGTAATGTATTCCCTAAAATTTCTAGATTGTAAGCTGTAAGTAAGATGTAAAACGGAAACTATAGAGTCGCTCAGAATGATTCAAGGCACCGTCGTGCATATAAAATTTCAAATCTATAAGCAGGTTGATCAGATAACTGCAAGTGTTAACTTAATTATCATACATGTAAATTTAGCTAGTATATATGTCAATTCGAAAAGTCTTATTTGTGGAATATATACAATGTAGAAACCTCCGCAATTGACCATATTTGTTACAGTACAAACAAATACTACTAGTTATTTTTAAGGTTAGGAAATTAAAAATTCTATATATGCATGCTATTTCTAACACTAGAAAGCCTGTTTAAAAATGGCTCACGAGGCAACATAATTACCAAATTTGAAATGACTATAATTAAAGTTGTAAAGCAATTATAGCGTGGGAATTTCACGAAAATTGTTTGTTTATGCCTACGTCTCAGACTGTAGCTCTGGTCATATTAGCCTACATTTTATTAAATTAAAAACTGAAAGTACGTAGTTTCTCATACATTGAAAACAGGGGAAGCCTACTATTAGGTAAAATCTTTACATGTACCATTATTTTCGTGAGAGTAAAAAAATCAATGCTATATATATATATATATATATATATATGTGTGTGAATGAGATTTTCGGATGAAATGAAAAGGATAAAAAGTAACGTAGTTGACCTCCTCTTAGGCGTAAAGCAAAATAATAAAGCACAAAAGAATCATCCTGACATTATAATATTGCTATTTAATACCATCATTATATTTTTTTTACAGACGAGTACCCACCCCCTTACGGCCGATGACGCAGCACATCAAATTCAAAAATTATTATGGCAAAACAATTGTTCATAGTCCTAAGTCTGGCCACAATAGTGCTGTATCCAGGTGAGTTTTACCATTGACATGACCGTGAATAATTTGCAAGGACTAACATGTTAATCAGGATTAAGAGGTTCAATACCATGCATGTCATTTTCGGCATGAATGCTGAAGATTCACTTTTTCCTCCTAACAATTTCTCATCTCATCATAATAAACGTCATGAATTTTAGTGTCAATGTTTTCATTTGCAATTAGTGGACATGTCGATTAAAAAAGTCACTTAAGAAAATCACGTGAAGTCAGTTTTGTTTTTGGAGTTCTCCAGCAATACGTTAGAAGGAATTAAAAGAATTACAAAATTTTGTAAAATGCCTATTCATAATTACTCAAAAAATTATCCAATCAAAAAATCCAGAATTAATGTAAAAATCAACTTTTGGCTGAAACCAGAAAATCAATCATAAGATAGCTTGTGATGAAGTTTAAGATTAGGCCTACCACACCTATTTATAAGCAAGAGGTCAAGCACCTACTTTCTCCTTAATTCAGATTAAACGACAAGTGAAAGATATAAAACTCGAAAACGAGAATATTGATTAGCAGTGGATAAAAACAGGAATTCGACCATGGACTTCCGGGGTGCACTTGAGCATGGCCAAAGACATTTTTATGTTCATCATTTGCAGTAATTGTCACTTTTACGAGAGAATTGTATCAAACGAATGAGCATCAATGATAAAAAAAGTTTATCTTTCAACCTTATAGGAAGTTCATTTGTTGAACCATCGAATATAGCCTATACATGTAATGAACATTATTTTTCATTCAACGAGAATAGTGTTCTATCTGAGCTAAAATCTAGAAAAACATACTTCACAAATATGGGATAGCCCTGGTCGACTTTTGCGGTTACCTGAATAAATTATAATCCTATCTTTTACCGCTTTAAAGAAATCATTTTTGGTGGGCACTAATTACTAAACAAAGCACCCTGTAATATTAAATTTTACTTAAATTTAATATAAAATACGAAAAAAAAACCTGTTATTTGAAAGTGTACATACAGTATGTAATGTCTTTGTTAGTAAAGTAATAAAAAATTATAATACGATCTCAGATAAAAAAAACACAACTTTAAGATTGTGAATCATTGTGTCTGTACATTACATGTACAACATGTATTAGTAGATAATGGGAAAGGGTTAGGAAATCTCAGAAAATCGATGTACATGTATACTTTGTAGACTAATAAAATTATCATTTTTCGTTTTAAAATGAGATGGCTATATGTTCGGATTATCGTTATATCCGATATCGTAGAATCCTAATAAAATTACTGTACATGTACGTATAAGATAATTAAGAAGGTTGCATACTATAGAATAAGCTTTTTTTGTCTTAATTATTTTCTTATTTAATTTTTGAAACTGATAGGAACAAATGAAATGTACAAGGACCTAGCATAAATAGTCTATATATATATTTTTTTTTTGATTGTTTGTTTATGCATATTTCATTTCATGGAAATATGTCCGTAAAGTTTACCAGATCCTCTACAATTATAAACTCTACAGACATATTTCCATGAAATGGAATATACATATACATAAACAATAAATTTAAACAAATAATAGAATATTTATGCTAGGTCCTCGTACATTTCATTTGTTCCTATCAGTTTCCAAAATTAAATTAAAAAATAATTTTGCATAGTGATTTTGCAAAAATTTTTGAAAAAATGGCTTATTCTGGTATGCAACCCTCTTAACGGACCAACCGAACACATACTGTATTGTTCCGAATCGTTATACACGGAATATCGATCTATCCGGCATCGTTATAACTGCAATTGCTCTTCAATAAATCAGTGATAAATGGAAACGAAAATTTCCCAAAAATGAAAACATCGATATATGTTGACCAAGCAGCAATTTTACGTATTTTGTTTCCATTTATAATTTCAGTTGCTGTTGTGGGAAACATGCCGCCTATTTTTATAAAAGATATGAATTTAGAAGTAATAAAAGAAGACACGCCTGTAGGTAAGGAAAATATCTTTACGAAATTAATTCAAGTAACAACATGGCGGCTTTAACTTGGGTCATAAGTTCAATCAATTGATAATGGATCCCAGAGGTGCTACATGTAGAAAATCTGATTTTTTCAACCAATCTGGCAAATATTTCATCAATAATGCACAAAATAATGAGCAAAAATATTATGTTCCTATTTTAGAAAGGAAGGCGGCCATTGCGTACATATTGTTTATTGCTTTAGATAAGCTAAATAGTGGATCGAAAAGATACATGTATGCGTGTTGCATTAATAATCCATTTAACTGGGACATATTTATCAGCAATTATAACCCTACCAATTATTTAACTGCATTTCTACTGCACTTTAACTAGAACATGAACTTATTTGAAGTAAACAAATCGTCTTTCGGATATTGGAAAATAATCTACAAAACGATCACGTTGATTAAAGATAATAAAATCCTAAGTACATTTTTATCATATGCAAGTAATATCATAGATAATTCTAGTATGACAAGCCTATACAAAACACTATAGATCGGATCTATATATTTCATGGACACGCCTACATGTATAGCCTACATTGCAAAAAAGTTAATATTTCACATCTGTTGTGTACTTCCGCAGACAACTATTACTGTTAAATTAAAAAAATTTAGACACTGTGAAAGATATGAAAAAATAAATATATATGTATAGAGTCTATGTAAATTCACATAAAATATTGTTAATAAAATGCATCTATGTAATTTGGAACAATATACATATTGTGTTAAAATTGTGCATTTGCTGTATTTATACTGTACATGTAGACTACTTTCTTTAAATGTGGGCAATTTTCTATTATTATAATATAGAGCGATGTAGAAAAGTGGAATGATTCCACAAAAGTTTCACTATGCAAAATTATAGAAAATGCCATTTAAAATGCCCCATACTAACAAAATCATAACATTTAAATAATACAGTGATTAAAAAAACTTGGTTTTTTAAGCAGAAAGTTTTAAAGCTGAATTTTGATAATCCTATCACGTTCCCATTTGCATTTCTAAAAGAGCACCGCAAATGTTTTAGTTTTTTTAACTAACCGAGATTTGGCATAAATTGCGGGACCCCAGGTGTCCAGTAAAATATATTTTCAAAGTTAAGGTCAGTACACTGATAAATATGCAAACAGTATTGATGCGTTAAGTTTAGAAAATAAGTTACTAGGGAGAGAGTGCAACATTCTAAACTTATAAGCGAATTTCGCTTGCAAATGTTATCAACGTTTCCATTTAAATTGATTTATTTTATTGAGCACTTTAAATGTACAAAATGGTTGATTTGATATATTTTATTCAGGAACATCAATATATCAACTAGAAGGAAAAGATCCCGAAGGTGGGCCAGTTTCTTACAGCCTCAAAGGAACTGAAAAACTAGTCGTAGATGCCATTAGTGGAGTGGTCACTCTAGCGAAACCCTTAGATCACGAGGTATTTACGTAATTTCAATTTAAATTAATACCATAGCACAAAATGTTTTTTTAATGCAAGTGACATTGACGTACCTTTGTTACCATGTGCAGACTACTCAGATGTTAAGGTTTCACGTCATTCTGGAAGATAATGTCGGTAATGGGCAAGAAAACAACAAGGTAATGAAACAATACGGTAGTTTCACAGACTTTTTACGCCGAATATAAATAACATTGTTTTTTTCTTTATGTGGATTTAGGTGGAAAATCAAGTGTCTGTTGTAATTGTAGATGTCAATGATAATAGACCGCTTTTTCAGGAGGATTTTTTCGACGTTTTTATTGCCGAGGTAAACTAAACTACAAATCATTATTTGAAATTTTGCATTTTTCGTTAAAATTCTAAATAATAGCATGCATTTTTTATTTTTAGGACGCGTTTATTGACTCACAAGTTATACAGTGGATTAACATGACAGATCTGGACTTAATCGGAGAAAATCTGACGGTTATTTGCAAAACAATAGCCCAGGTATATGCAGTGTTTGCAGATTCGACGATAAACGTATAAACTTTCATGACATTACTAATCATTTTTATAACAATATTTTTGTTCTTCAAAATTTCAGTTTCCTGATGCATGCACTATTTTCCAAATGAATCCTCTGCAAAGTTCAAACTCAAAATATTCGGCATCCTTGGTGCTCAAAGGAGAGCTCGACTATGATAAACACCAATTTTACCAATTAATGCTAATTGGATCGGTAAGAAACTATCGTCTAAATTAGAGTGCATTAACTCGAAATTATTAAAGGAAGAATATCAAAAGTAAATAGTTTTAGTTTGTATAAAATGCTCTATTTTTGTTTAAATGTTATTAAACTCTGGAACACGTCACCAGTCAGTACAAGTAATAAAATCAGTACCATGCAATAAAAAAATATTCCTTTTTTAATATTCGATTGACTTTATTCTAGGATGGCGTTCATAACACAACAGCGGTTGTGACTGTGCGAATTAAAGATGTTCAAAACAAACCGCCGATTTTTACAAAAAAATTAATGGGAAATGTAACCGAAGGCAGTCCTACGGTAAAATTACCCAAATTGCTCGTATATCGCATATATTATGGCCAAAAGAACAGAACTAACTTGCTTTTCTATAGGGATCATATGTGATGCAAGTAGAAGCAAAAGATGGTGATAAAGTTAACCCAAGAAATTTAACTTATGATTTAATATCAAGTAAGCTAATTCTAACGCCTTATTATGTAAACTGTACAACAAAATTGTTGTTACACAAATGCAGCGTATAGAATACATTCATGTACAATGTTTAAAAATATATACATATACATGTATATTGTAGTAAAAAAAAATTCAGTCTAATAAAATGTACGTATTAAAAGATACAAAAATGTCAATATAAAAAAAATTCAAATTTTGCAGATCCAGGTGATTTGTTCAGCATAAATTCTCAAAGTGGAGAAATTGAAATCGCAAACTTAATAGACAGAGAATCGTTGACTACAAGCGTTATAATATTAAAAGTGCGAGTGAGTATTCCTTTTTAATTTTTTTTTTTTTGATTTCTAACTTTGCGTTTCTTGTATATTTAATTTTTTTTTTAATTTCTAACTTTGCGTTTCTATTCCATTTAAATTTTTTTTAATAGGTACGAGAAATTGAAAATGGGTTTCCACTTGACAACGACTTGGCATCAACTGTGGCAGACGCATTTATCTTTATACGAGATATAAATGATGAGCCGCCCAAGTTTAACGTCAATGAAGTTGAAATAAACTGCTTAGAAAATGCCTTAGATGGGACGGTGCTAAGCAATTTAACTTTATTTGTGACAGACCCTGATTTTGTAAGTTTGAAGTTATAATTCTTTTACGTTCTTTACTTTATTTTTGCAAGTTTGTATTTTTGGGAAAAAAAACAATATTAGAATCATGACAATGATGCAAGAATTAATACCTGCTTGCTGTTATTATACACAGTTTTAGAAATCATGAGTCTAAAAACTGAAAATATTACTGTAAAAAGAACCCAATGAAATACTTTAAAAACCATGCATTTGTATAATAATATTAAAAAATATTTTTCTTTAGAGTGCCAAATCTGAACTCAGTATTAGTCTCATCGACGACTCCGGATATTTTACTGTACATCCAAACAATGCTCCAAACGGTTCAGCACTTCTCCAGATAAAAACCCAACATGGACCACTGGATTATGAAAACCCCAATCATAGAAAGTTTATTTTGCTTGTAAGTGGGTCGATCGCATAATTGCAATTAAAGTCTATAGTTATTATCTGCGAATGTATGTCATTTCAAAAACGACAATGACTTTTTCAAACTTGTTGTCAACAGCTTTGATAAAAAAAATTTTGCGTCGGTGGACTAAATTTAACATGTAGTCATAGTATTAATACAACAGATGTCGAAAGCAATTCAGAAATGCAATTTTGCATATCGTTAGACAATCAATCATTTTTTTTTCACATGTTCATAAATAATGGATAAACTTGTTTTTGCTTATATTTTTTTTTAAATAATATTTTCAATTCTTTATTATAGGTGGTAGCAAAGGAAACGAGTACACAGGAAAAGCTATCCAGTACTGCAACCGTAACTGTAAATGTTCAAGATGTCAATGATAACAATCCACAATTCGACAAAGGCAAATACACCGTCTCAGTTTCTGAATCAGCGTTATATGGAACATCAGTTGCCAGCATCATTGTAAGAATGACAGAAAAGTTGTAATTGAACTTTTAACTCAATACCAATACATCTGTTTTAATTTTGTATGCAATTAACACATTACTTATTTAAGTACTTGCATATTAATAAATATCAATCAAAATTGTCTTTCAAAAATAAGTTCCATTGTCAATTTGTCATTGGCGATTATATATATATTCCAAATGTTGTTACATATAATAATTGCTGCATATTATTACCCTTCTGTTTTAGGCTGTAGATAAAGACAGTGGAAACTATGGGACATCGAGCATCCGTTATAGTCTAATCGGGGATGGTGCCGAGAAATTTTCAGTGAATCCTACAACTGGCGTACTTTCAACGGCTGGAATGCCATCGAATCATTCTGGTTCTTGGCTCGATTACGAAACGCAAAACTCCTATTATTTAACTTATCTAGCCCGCGATGAAGATAACAAGGGATTGCTGTCAGTCACATCTCTAAAAATCAACATTGCGGATGCTGAAGACAATCCTCCTGTATTTGTAAAAAAGAACTATGTTGGGACAATCAATGAGGGTGACGTGGAGTTTAATCCTCACCTTATGCTTGAGGTAAATTGGAAAATTTATTACTCGCATCTGGATTGTTAAATTTCATCTGAAAGTTTGACAGGCATTTAACATTTATTCAAATGCATTTTATTGACTAATTTGTATTTATCAAAACATGGGATATGTTGAGTTTACGTTTAATGTAATATTTTCAGGCAAAGGATAAAGATGAAAGATCTGTTTTGCGATACGAAATAGTTGATGGCAACGTTAACCAACTTTTCGCAATCGATTCCTTCTCTGGAGAAATGAGAGCTACCAACACTTCAGGCCTATACTTAGGAGGCGTTAAAACAAACAGGTAAAAGTTATTTGCCAGGAATATATAGTGTGTGGAAGTATGAGACGTCTTCGTTAACTAATGACGATCTACTAATTCCAGATTTAATCTTACTGTCAAAGTAACAGATGGAGGTAAAAACACTGACACTGCAACAGTAACTGTGTCCGTGCAGGTATAGTGGCAATATGTGTTAACAGTTCAGTAAATTTACTTATGCGTCGATAGACACACATTCTATCTAATTCTAAAATTTATCTGCAGGCAATTAATAACAACATCCCATTGTTTGAGCATAAACTTTATAATTCCATTATTATGGAAACAGCGGCACCTGGTAAGACTGTCACTTATTCTGTTTTTCATCCCATAGATTGGCAGAAAATGGATTTCACAATGTTACTTTGTTTTCAAGGCACATTCGTAAATCAAGTTTCTGCAAGCGATTTAGATTCGCGAGATGGGGAGGTCGTGACCTATCGGATATCCAGAGGTGCGAAAGACAATTTCGTAGTCAACGAAACGTCAGGTATAATTTCTGTGTCTCCGAGCGCACAATTTGATTACGACAAGCACCCACAATATAATATCGAAGTAAGCGCACTCTGACCTGTTACCATTTGTAGAATGATTTAGAATCGTCATTATTTCATGTTATAATCTTGAGTGTAGGTGATTGCAATTGATGAAGGGCATCCTCCCAGAACGGCAACAACAACCCTGGTGGTTTCTATTAATAACACCAACGACCAGCCACCGAAATTCACACCCAAGGTTCAAAGAGCTCAAGTTTTCGAAGGTAGACGAAATGTTTGGATGACAAAGAAACTTATCGATACTATTTCAGTGTTTTCACTTCGTTGCATGAGCATTATTTTTTATTCGAAATTCCAGATGCAAAACCAGGCACTGTCATTTATACGCTAAATGCCACGGATTCAGATGCCAACTCCGAAGATGCCCTTAAATTCACAATAAGTGATCAGGCTAAAATCATCAACAGAATGGGCAAGGAACTATCATTGGATATGAGCAAGAATTATGTAAGTTTCTTGGTTTCGTATTTTGCAAAATTGTTCTTTACCTGGAAATTGCATTGAAATTATGAAATTGAAAATACCACGAATATATACATGTATCGCATGGGGGAGGTTGGTATCTGAAAATAAAAACCTCAGTAGGAATTTTCAGATGATATACCGACCCCCATGCGTAGATTTTTTTCCCCTTGGTTCGATTCATATTGGTTGACCCTTGGGTATGTCTCAGTAATTATGGTTGCCCCGGGTTTGTCTCAGGACTTAAATTTTGGTCGACTTCGGGTATGTATCAGGAGTTTTGGTTGACCCCGGGTTTTTCATACAAATAAAAACCCCAGAAAACAATAGAAAAAAATTCTCCGGGTATATTGATTATTTATCTATGAATTTATTCAGGATTTCTTCAACGTTGACGAAAACACTGGTGAAATTCGAGTGGTGAAGGAATTGTTGAGAGAAAAACAAGCTGAAGTCAGTTTGAAAGTGATGGTTACTGATACGAGTGCAGATTCAGTTCAAACCGGCACAGGTATAAAATGGTCAAAAACTCGACAAATTCGCTAAATAGGTACAAGCGCACTGTATTTAACAAAAAATCACTCCACGCATTTTCAGGCACGGTGATAATATCAATAATCGATGTCAACGATGCGGCTCCAGTATTTCCAGCCCCTTGGAGTCCAGAAAACCCGCTTATTTCAATCAACGTTTTGGAGGAGCAGCCTGTCGGTGCCATTGTCTACACATTCGTGGCAATTGATGAGGACTCAAACCTTGTTAACTATGCCATCATCCCTGAAGATGAGTATTTTGAAATCGATGCCATTTCGGGTATGAGTTACAAATAATCATAAATTCCATCGCATATTTCCAAGTTCCATGAATATAAGCAATGGATATTAACAATGAATATTAACAACAGGTGTCGTGACCACTAAAAATTCGATTGATTACGAGACAACTCAACAGATTGAATTTGTGGTGGCCGCATTCGACTCTGGTGTTCCTCAGCTTTCGGCAATGGCTCTAGTAACAGCAACAATAACCAACGTGAATGACAACGACCCTGTGTTCAACCAATCTGAATATTCTGCAAACATTCCTGAACATTCGCCAGCTGGTACCTATGTAACCACTGCTTTTGCCGAGGACAAAGATTTGGGAGAATTTGGCAAGGTTCATTACAGCCTGGCGGGAGACCGAAAAGAAGATTTTACAATTGATGAAAAAGGCGTTGTACGGGTTGGTGTCAACGAAATCTTGGACAGAGAAAATATTTCATCGATTACTATTCACGTAATCGCGCAAGATGAGGCCTCTGATGAAATGGTGAAGAGATCAGCATCAGCTCCAGTGAGTACCACACATTTCATATTTTTTTCTACTTTACAATTGCAACATCGATATCATCAAATACATTCAGCAAAATTTTCCGGTGAAAATTAGTTCCTCAAAAATGATTATCAACTTGCAATATTTTATAAAATACCATATTGTCTTTGATTAAGCTATTCCTACAAATAAATCCTCGAAATGATTTAATAGTTTAATTATAACTATTTAGGTGATTATAAATTTACTGGACATCAACGACAACAGTCCGGAATTTACAAAGCATGAATATCGCACATCTGTCATGGACAGTATTCTGGTATATCCTCCAACACCAATATTGCAACTTGCTGCAACAGATGCTGATGATGGAGACAATGCTTTTATTCGATATTCCATAGCAGAAAGGAGCGATGATGGTACGTTTTCATCAAGTAATGCATGTCATAAAGTAATAGTGTCCGCCTCGTGAAAAGCATTCACAAAATATGTTCCTTGCATTTCAGGTCTATTTTATTTAAATCCCCAAACTGGAATATTTTTTCCTAACAAGTCATTGGTCGGACGTGCAAAAAACTATCATATGGAGGTTGAAGCTCGAGATATGAACGGAACAGGCCCGAATTTTGATCGTGCTGATGTCTTCATCGAGGTTCAGGAAGTGAATGGAAACGCGCCTAGAATAATATCGCCTTCGTATAAGAATTCAACAATCTATATTTTTGAGGTAAAATCTAACGGTCAATTTTTGGATGGTTAAAGGTAACCTAAAACGAGCAAATGCTTTAATAGAATACAATATAACTTTCCAGAACGAGATTCCAAAAGATCAGATTTTGTGGACAATTCGAGCAGAAGATCCCGACCAAGGTTCCAACGGGAAAGTACATTATTTCATTAAAGATGATGACAGAAATGTCGTAGAAACCAAGTATTTCAGTATCAATTCTGAAAACGGCCAACTCAAATTGCACGAACCTTTAGACCGTGAACAAATGTCCAAGCATATGGTAAGGGAGTTTGATTTGTAAATTAACAATTAATGTAATCACTCAAGCAAAGGAACTTAAACTTTCTTGCCATTAGTTGGTCATTGTGGCGAGAGATGAAGGGGTACCACAGCCACTCGAAACGCTTCAACAAATGGTTGTGGTGGTCAACGATAAAAATGACAATGAACCTACATTTCTTCAAACGATGGTAAGTCAAAAAAATGAATCCTCTGGTAACAATTAACTTAAAATGTTCATAAATGTCCCTGAGGATTAATGTATACCTGTAGAGGTCCAATTGATTTATAAACTTTAAAATACTTCACAGTTTACCAATCCATACACGTTTAAAGTCGAAGAAAATCTTCAAATTGGAGCTCTTGTTGGACAGTTAGAGGCATATGATAAAGATTCGCATGAAAACGCGGTTATTTACTACTTTCTAATTGGTAAATATAAGGAAACCCATACTGAATTGTATGTTGTCATCACACAAAAAAAAACGTATGATATGAATAAAATGCTTCATCCAGTGCCTTTATTTATCTAGATGCAAGTGAAAAAGGTGTATTTGCAGTAGACAAACTAACTGGAAGTATTTATACAAATCGCTCCTTGGATTTCGAAATAAAGCAGCAGTACGATTTACTAGTCAAAGCAACTAATGATGCATCTTATGTGCCACTTCAGGTATTGATTCCAACTGTAAAGCCATGTCATGCATACACTTTTCTAAGCAATTACACCGGTTGACAACAAAATCCTCTTTTCCTGTTCTTTCAGAGAAATCAAACAGACCTGAATAATGTGACATCAAATTCTGAAGACTTAACATTGGCCAAAGTACGAGTACACGTCGTTGACATCAATGACAACGTACCAACATTCCCAAAAGCATATTACTTAGCAGGTAATCATCATAAAGATTTTAATTACTTTTCCGAAAAAAAGCTTTTAGCGAACGAAAAATGCAGCATCTGAAATAATTTCCAACAGCTGTTTCGACACATGCAAAGATTGGTGAAATTGTCTCATATGTAACTGCTGCTGATCCCGACCAAGAGGATAATGGCACATTAGCGTATTCCCTGGAAAAAACCACATTGTTCTCTTTGGGAACGAGAGAAACTGCTCGGATTCTGGATCAACCACCATTCTCGATCTCTAAGAACGGAGCTATTGTGACCACAGCAGCCATGAATATTTATAATCAGGATCACTTTAAGTTCGTAATAAGATGCAGGGAAAGTAATCCACCTGGACGTAGCACATCGACTACACTTGACGTAAGTTTTACTTTTACCTTTTAAGTTAGAGATACATGTATTAATTAATTACAAATGTACTAGATCATTGAAAGTTAACAAAATGATATTTTATTATAGGTTTTCGTTTATGATAGCGATCAACTGATTAGAATTGTAATTTCCAAGCCGATGGAAGACATGCCACGTGTTCAGAACATCATCAATAGGTTGGTTACTGTAACAATGTTTTTCATACAAATAGTAAAAAAATACAATAAAACTATTATTCCATATTTAGAGAAAACATCTAGATCTATTAGATGGTAGGCAATACTGCCTTCTATTTATTCCTAAACATCATTTCGGGTTATTCGATTTTATTTTTACATTTGCATATAACCTGCATTTGTGGTACTATTATAGCAATTGAATTATTAAGGGGGAACTGAACTGCATGTTTTGCTATGGGGAAAATTTAAGACATACTTTTAAAAAAACTACTTGTTATAATACAAAAATTAAAATTGATAAAAATGCAGTATTTTTGTAGCTACTAACTACATGATCAAAATTTCATAATTTTCCCATTTATAGGGAATTTTTAAAAAATTAAAAACTAAAATACTTTTTATTTTTT